>JAWDGP010000241.1:367500-467500 GCA_033675545.1 Elysia crispata
TTCTTTGTGCAGCTTTTGCTTTTGACACTTTTAAAACAATTTTCAATGTGTGTTTCATTCATCTTTGCCAGTCTTAGTCTTTATTTTCCAAAGGAACAATCTCAGTATGCACAGAAGATCTTACTTTTAACAGTTAAAAGTCTGTATTTTATTCATCCTCATACGACTTTAGTAACCTCTTAGTAACCGTTATATTCCAGTTTCTTCGTCTGTGTGCACCTTGAATCTGAAGGAGGATATTATAGAATCTGGCTAATATAATGTGCTTGAACTATTTCCTCCAGCTGCCCCAAGCATGCCAACTCGCCCAATAGAAGCTAAAGTTGAGTCACGTGATTGTGTCAGTCTGGAGTGGGGCCCGCCACAGGATGACGGCGGCTCTCCCATCACCGGATATGTCGTCGAGAAACGTGAAGCATTGCGCATGTCTTGGTCACGAGCTGAGAAAGTGGCAGGACCCGTCACCAAAGCCAAGATACGGAACTTGGTAGAAGGCAATGACTTCCTGTTCCGGGTCGCTGCTGTGAACAAAGAGGGCACTAGCGACTTCCTAGAAATGGACAGACCAATTAAAGTCAAATCTCCCTACAGTAAGTTTTGGTTACTTGATTTACTCCATGTATTTACAATAACTGGAACTAGAAAACAATTTATTTTGGTATGAAAATAATAAACGCGATTATCAATATCGTAGCCGAAAACAAGAATTACAAATATCTGAAGACTCTTCAAGTAGGAACTAGGATAATGGTATGATTAAACAAAAATATCTAGATTGTATGAATCTAAGTACATTATGTATAAATAAAGCCATCCATCCACTAGAAATCATGTTAGTATCGTGAGATGAGGGCACCTATTCCTGATGAATTTTAAAATCTTAGGAATTGAATTTCCTAAAGTTAGTTTTAAATTTCATTTGAAATTATTTGTTCAATCATATAATTATAAGACAATCTTTAACATAACTGTGAGAATTTTTTTTCCAAAGGAAGCACCAAATTTGATTCAATCGATATATTTTACGAATTAATTTCTTATACCAGAGATGCTAGAACATTACACAGACTTAACCAATCTGCCTTCCTCTGTACTCAGCCGTGCCCTCCGCGCCACAAGGACCTCTGAAGGTGTCTGACATCACCAAGGACTCCTGTGTCCTGGAGTGGCAGCCTCCCAAGTCTGACGGGGGCCAGCCGCTGCTGAACTATGTGGTGGAGATCCGGGAATCGAGGAGGTCCATGTGGGCCCGCGCTGGAGCCTGTAAACCGGACAAGACAAGGTGAGTCACGACTCCGCCACCCTGTCCCCCGCCCCCCACCCCAAACAAACCCAAAAAAAAAAAAAAAAAAAACGAAAAAGAAAGGAAAAGGAAACAACAGACGTCTGCTCTGTGAATTAAGTATAGGGTTGACTTGACGTCCTTTGGAAATTTAAAGAAGCAATCACAGTCTGTCTGACTGTCTGTGTTTTTCTCTGTCTCTGTCCCTCTCCCTACTCTCTCTCTCTCTCTCTCTCTCTCTCTCTCTCTCTCTCTCTCTCTCTCTCTTTTAAATATATGTGTGTGTGTGTGTGTGTGTATATATATAAACAGTTTTTAAGACTGCAAAAATAATGTTCCAAAAGAAGAAGAACAAACAAGAAAACAAAATCATATGAATTCCCAAGACAATTTTGAGCATATTAATAGACAAACAGGCTATAATATCCAACGGTAGTTTTATATTAATAAGGAGAGAAGTAAGATATTTTTTTTCAAATCTCTTTTGATTTAAGGATCCAATCAGAAAACTAGAAAATAAGACATTTTCCATTTTTTTTTTTTACATTTTATAAATTAAACATTAAAAACTTTAGGACTTTTTTCTAAGAGCAATCGAAATAATCTCATTACCTCTCTCTCTCTCTCTCTCTCTCTTTCTCTCTCTCTCTCTCTCACTATCTCTCTCACTATCTCTTTCTCTCTCACTATCTCTTTCTCTCTCTCACTATCTCTTTCTCTCTCTCACTATCTCTTTCTCTCTCTCACTATCTCTTTCTCTCTCACTATCTCTTTCTCTCTCTCTCACTATCTCTTTCTCTCTCTCACTATCTCTCTCTCACTATCTCTTTCTCTCTCTCTCTCACTATCTCTTTCTTTCTCTCTCTCTCACTATCTCTTTCTCTCTCTCTCACTATCTCTTTCTCTCTCTCTCTCTCTCTATCTCTTTCTCTCTCTCTCTATCTCTTTCTCTCTCTCTCTATCTCTTTCTCTCTCTCTCTCTATCTCTTTCTCTCTCTCTCTATCTCTTTCTCTCTCTCTCTCTCTCTCTCTCTCTCTCTCTCTCTCTCTCTCTCTCTCTCTCTCTCTCTTTCTCTCCACTAGCTACACGGCGAAGAACCTGGTTGTCAACAACGAGTACTACTTCCGGGTCAAGGCTGTAAATGCTGAGGGTGAGAGCGAACCTCTGGATGGCTCCGAATCAGTTCTACCCAAGATCAAACAAGGTAAACAATAGGAGAGCCTGGTTTAAGCACTTTGAGAACGAAAAACTGAATGGCTGTAAGCGAAATCACGAAATATATCGTTGGTGTATTTTTTTATAAAGTTATTATCAACGCCTATCATTGAAAAGCTTTATTTTTTTATATGCTCAACATTCTACTCATGAAGTGGCCCTTAGCAGCCTGATTGAAAACAAAGTAAAAACACTTAATTTGATTAAACTCTTTATTATGGGTTTCCATAACATTATGGACAACAATGATATACTCAGAGATATTTTATATAAACTGCTGCCTACAGAAAACACATAAAAGATGTACTAGTCAAATGCTTTTCTCGCTGTGTACTATGTGTTTTAACCCCCCCCCCTCCCCCACCCTGGCCTACCAGTTTGAAACTTTAAGGTATATTAAGTCTCCGACTATAGCTTCAACCTTCCTGAACCACCTGTCCTCACTCTCTCTCTTGACGTCTTCGTTTCTCTAGATCCCCCAGGCAAGCCGGCCTTTATCAACCTGCCCAAGTCACCAGCCGGCATGCTTACTGTGGACTGGCAACCCCCGAGCCGTGATGGTGGGGCAAGAGTCAAGAAATATGTTGTTCAGGTTCGTCAAGTGCTATTCTCTCTTTGCTTCTTGATGTTGAAACCGATACCCGGCGTTGTATCATACTCATTTTAGTGTCTGAGATGATCGCTTCCAAAGTTCACATTGCTCATCTTTTTTTGAGAAGGAGTATATTTTGCGTAAAATCTTTCGCGAATAACATAATTGTCAAGGCCAACTAGCATTATCTTTTGACCATAATTATTCACCCCAGCAAATGAATAAAGAAAAAGAGAAATCTCTGTATGATGATCCAAAGTATGAATTCAAAGCTTGTGAGATTTGTAATCATTTTTTTTTTTATTATTAAAAAATTTGATATGAATTTGCACTTCATAATATCTAGAGAAGTTATGCACATTCTGTACCAAAACAGGGCCTCCTTTTTATAGGTAGCGATCACTTTTACAGACCGCTACATGCGTTGAGTCAGGAGCGGTACAATATGCTCATTTCTCGTCTCTCTGGGTGTTTATTTCTGCTCCAGATAAAGGAAGACAGCCCGACGGCCAGCTGGTCTGACGTGGCCACCACAGAGCCCGTAACGACCAAGGTGTCTGTGCCCGACCTGGACAGCGAGAAGAGGTACAAGTTCCGCGTGGCAGCTGTCAACGCCGTGGGCCAGGGAGATTATCTCGAGACCCAGATGACCGGCTCGCCATCTAAAACACTTTGTAAGTGGATGTTTAGTTAGACTCTGCTGCTCAGATAATTGAGCTAATCTGTGTTAGCCTTACATAAATTAATATAAGAAAGTTATTTAAAGATTGTTTTTAGTTTCATGGATAACAAAGGGAATAGAACCAATTTTTCAACAATACCAAACTATTTTCATGGCGCGAACAATTTCCCGCCTGTATGTTTTTGTTGTTTTAATCCCTTTAATCTCCATTGTACTCCATTGTACTCCACACCTCCTTCTCCCTTCAGTCCGCTCCCTCCTTTCTCTCTCTCTCTCTTTCTCTCTCACTGCCTATCTCAGTCTCTCTCCAAGACTTTGTCTCTCTGTATCTCTCTCAGACACTTCTCCTCCTAAAAATAAAACGGCTATCTTTGCTCTCTAACTCTTTTACCCTAATGTATAGAAATTTGATGTCAAAATGTCTGTCCACCCTCAGGATAAACCCAATACAAGCTTGACCGTTCTTCACCATGTATTTTATTCCCCCCCCCCATCGCCCATGGCAGACGCGCCCTCTCCGCCCCAGAAGCTGCGCGTGACCGAGGTCGAGCGCGACTGTGTGAGCATCACCTGGGATCACAGCGCCACAGACGGCGGCTCACCGCTCACCAACTACATCATTGAGAAGAAGGAGCAGTGGAAGTCCACCTGGTCCCATGTTGATAGGGTGAGACTCTCTCTCTCTCTCTCTCTCTCTCTCTCTCTCTCTCTCTCTCTCTCTCTCTCTCTCTCTCTCTCTCTCTCTCTCTCTCTCTCTCTCTCTCTCTCTCTCTCTCTCTCTCTCTCTCTCTCCCGTTCTATCTCCCATAATCAACGAGGTACTTAGATCTAAACCTTTTTACTAAAGTTCATCGGTGTTCCCTCATTTATCAGTGTATTTCTAGGACAGAGCGTTAGGTCTCTTCTACTATTTGTTCCACCTGTTTTTATTTGTTTTCCTTTTTTTTCTTCATAATTTATTCACAGAAGTTCATGAATGCGTGCTCACGTCTCGCTCAAGTTCTATGTCTTCCTATATAGTTTAAATGTTTAAGTAGAAAACGCGCGCATTTTTTTCCAGGTGAAATCTGTGGTGACCTCGGCGGAAGTGCTCTATCTCACCGAGGGCACTGCTTATGAGATCCGGGTCATGGCTGAAAACGCAGTGGGAATCTCTGAACCTACAGCCCTCCAGGAGCCGGTGGTCCCAGAGAGCCCCTACAGTAAGGTTTTTTTTCTGCTTTTTGTTTGTTTGTTTTTCTCAGCATTAAAGCTGTAAAATCTTTTAAAAAAACAACATTTTTTTTCAATTTCCTTTCTAGTCCAGCACTCCAAGTTAGGTCCATTTAAAGAAATTGTACGATACAGCAAAATTAAAATTAATAAGTTGTGAAATAAGAAATTAATAGATAAGGAAGTATATAAATGTAATGAATGAATAGATAGATCAATAGATAAGTAGATAAAAAGGAAAGCCAGGGGTAAGAATTATTGTGCGTCTCAATTCTATTTGAAGTCTTACTAGATGGCTTTGCTTAAGCAATGATTTTCTCCTAGGTGTTACATTAGCCTCGGAAATTTAAACTTGCGAAGGTAGAGCTAAAAAAAAATTAATAAAAAAAAAATAAAAATCTTTATTTGAAATGTTTCACCTTTCCGCACCAGAACCGCCGTCAGCCCCGATGGGTCCGCTAGAGGTGCAGGAGATCACGGCCAGCTCGGCGACCATCTCGTGGAGACCCCCACAGAGCGACGGGGGGCTGCCCGTCAAGCGCTACACCATAGAGCGGCGAGACGCCAAGAGGCAGGCCTGGATGAAGGTACGTCAGGGGGGGGGGCGAGAAAACGGCGGATAAATCCTTCCCTTAAGGTGTGTGTACACGAAGCGATTTGCAGCTAGTAACACCTACCACAAGATGCCCTTACGTTAAAAGCAACAATTCGTTGCGGTTATGGTGTGTAAAAAGCAGCAGATTTTTACAAATTTTTGCCGCCTTTCACAAATAACATGACACATATTTTTCTGATTAGGACGTAAGAGTAATTTTTTTTAGTTGTGTTGCTAGCTGCAAATTGCTTCGTGTAAACATACCTCTACTGTGACTATCTACAGTAGTTATATATTGCTGGATAATTCAGTGGTTGCGTAA
Organism: Elysia crispata; assembly: GCA_033675545.1. Classification (NCBI taxonomy): domain Eukaryota; kingdom Metazoa; phylum Mollusca; class Gastropoda; family Plakobranchidae; genus Elysia; species Elysia crispata. Next base: position 373,402 of record JAWDGP010000241.1, read on the forward strand.
CTAGTTTCCGCAAACCAGGCAATTCTCAGCTTTATATGAAGAAGATAAATGATAGAATACCATTGCATCATTTAAAGTACAATAGCTATAGTCATGGTATGAAGTTTCTTTTTTTTATTATTAAATTTTGCAGTGCTGAACGAGTCATTGCCTAGTTGTAGAATTAAAAAACCAAAATTAAAATATAAACTTCTACAAAAAAGTGTTAAACCTTCAGTTGCAATAATTCAACAATATAGTGATAGTAACATATGTCGCCATAAGGGACTGGAATTTTTATCTCTTACAGGCAAGATAGAAGGTACAAGAAGCAGAGGTAGACAAAGGATTACATTTCTTGATAGCTTGAGCTCTTTTGTGACAGGAAACAACAAAGACAACATAGCCTTACTGCGGATGACGGAAGATAGGGACAGGTGGAGAATCATGATCGCCGATGTCTGTTCCAGACAGGGCATTTGAGACAGTAATAAATCATCAAACAGTTTTGCGCCTACAGCTCGTGGCACAGAATGAAACAGGACATAACAATATGATCTCTATTGCATCGACACTTACAACAAAGTGCATGTCCATCAACGCTTTCATCTTCTAAAACCTTTGTGCTTTCCTCTCCCCCCCCCCTCCCAGGTGGACACAGTGAAGCCCACCTCCACCTCTCACCAGATCACTGGCCTCACGGAGGGAAGCAACTACGTGTTCCGGGTGTTTGCCGAGAACCCAGAGGGCGTGAGTTCGCCTCTCGAGTCAGATGTCCCGGTCACCTGCAGAAGAGCACCAGGTGAACAAAGATTAAATAATAGAAGCACCAGGTGAACAAAGATTAAGTAATAGAAGCACCAGGTGAACAAAGATTAAGTAATAGAAGCACCAGGTGAACAAAGATTAAATAATAGAAGCACCAGGTGAACAAAGATTAAATATTAGAAGCACCAGATGAACAAAGATTAAGTAATAGATGAATAGCTAAACCTCATACTCACTCTATTGTAGTTTTCATAACCAGTACAAACTCTGTTCTCCACAATGCAATAGTGAATTCAAAGTTACTTTTTTTCGTTTTAGAAATTTATTAATTGCATTATTGTTTGACTTTAGAGGACATAATTAAGGCTGGCAAACAGGTCACAATATTCGCTTGTACTGTACGTGGAGCAAAGTTGAATGCTATCTCTTGTTTGACTTACCAGAAAAACCCGGTTGTCCATCCGGCAAACTGAAGATCAGCAAGGTAACACCAGACACTGTCACTCTGGACTGGTTACCTCCACTTGACGATGGTGGCTCCCCCTTGACTGCTTACATCATCGAGGCCATGGAGGGAGATTCTAGAGGTGAGCTTTTGACACACTCGTGTAACAGGTCTACATAATCTTTCTTCAGCAGCAGATGCCCCGGCTCTCTGATCTGAAGATCTGGAAATCGAAGCCTGGGTGAACAAATGGCGGCAAAGAGTCTCCTGAAAGGGCTTTTTCTTTATGTTTCTCTCATATTTTCATATCAAATCAGTAGCTGAATATATTTATCGTTGGAACATCTTGCTGGCAATTCTGGAGTAACGAACTTACTTTAAAGCTGCTTCGCTGTTGGGTCACAAAAGTGTACAAATTGATGTAAGTTGACACGTAAGAGAATGTTTTTAAAACGTTTTTGATCACATTAGTCGAATAACTCGTCAATAAAAACCGATTTTTCAAAATTGGCTCGCATGGTCAACTAGAAATGTAAATGTCATCTGTTTGATAAAAGTTTGAAGTTCAATATGAAGGCCATGGAAGTCGTGGGATTCTCATGATAGGATTCTGATTCTTAGGAGTGTTAAGTCCGTGAATCAGCCAAAGTTTATCATTCCAAGAACAGGTAGAAGCAGAGTATAGGGCAGTTTAAACCTATAAGTGCTATAGAAGAAGATGAAAACAGACGAAAATAAGTAAGAGAAGGAGAGGGCAGATCTGTAGGATGGGAAGAGAACATTGAGACTGAAACACACATAAATTAATAAGTTGTCACCTTAACCTTTCAGAGTGGAAAACCGTTGCTGAAGTTGAGCCGGCGGCCACCCGCCATCTTGTGCGTAACTTAACCGAGGGTCAACAGTACCGCTTCCGCATCTGCGCCCAGAACGCCATTGGGCGGAGCAAGCCTGTTGAGACCGACTCTGCTGTTGTGCCCTCCAGGCCCGTTGGTAAGTCACAGGAATCACGTGGTCACTCTCCATGTTAGATTATAATAGAAACATTTTCGAAGACAGAACATGCTGCCTTGCATTGTTGCTTTGAATTATAACCTCTTTGTTCAGAAATAGATTTACTGTAAGAATATATCGTGGGTATTCGAAAATGCATGTAATATTATTTACCAGTTGAGGATTGAAAAAAAAAACTTGCTCGTAACATTTAAGTTCCCTAAGAATTTCTGGCAAGAAAAAAAAAACCGGTTTTCAAAGTTTATAATTTCATCTTCTTGTGTTTTCTCTAAACTGTGGAGGTGTTTTGGTCCTGGCAGATTGTTTGCATCCTCTACAAAAGTATGGTAGGTAGGGATGGTCCACTTCTTGTCATTCCTCATTTATGTTTGTTTTTATATAAACGGTACTCAAGTTTATTCCGTGTTGCTCTCTGGTTACAGAACCACCGGGTGCCCCGAGGGGACCTCTCAAAGCAGAGAACGTCGGCAGGGACTCCATCAAGTTGTCATGGCAACCGCCATTGGATGACGGTGGAATGCCGGTAAGAGATATATTCAGTTATTACTCACAATAGCTAGGGTATAGTGGCGCAACACTAAGATCCATAAATGGCAAAATCAACGAGTGCTGTCAATTTATAAAACAAGGGTGTCTAAAAATTTGTTAAAAAGTCTTAACCTGACTTTTTGCTCCTTTACTGAAAAGAGAAAATTCGTTGGGAGGTCATATAAATCGCCTTATCTGTTTGATGCTGATGGTAATTTGATTGTTCCGAGTTGATGAAATCATTGTTGGGTTCGATCACATAAAATTTGGCGTGAAAATAATAGGCTCACTAACGCGTGCTCTCTGTAGCGTATTATGTGACGTTCTTACCACGGTTGCTGGGTATCAACGCTTAATTATTCACTGTAATAGGTTTGAGAACTGGTTCTTACACTAATCTTGTAACGGTTTATCCATATTTCCAATGTTTGTCGTGTATCGCCAGGTGACCAACTACATCGTGGACAAACTGGACATCCAGAGAGGGGGTTGGGTGAGAGCTGCTCGCATCCCCCCTGACCAGACGAGCCATGAGGTCAGTAGTCTTATCACTGACCACGACTATAACTTCCGCGTGTACGCGGAGAACAAGATTGGGGTCGGCGAGCCCCTGGACATGAAGGCGTCGATCAAGTGCAAAAGTCCTTACAGTGAGTCGGTGTGCTTATGGCATTACTTTGTTGACCACGATAATAGGGAATGCGATTTCACAAAGAGTTAGGCTCCCTAGTTGGAAGTGATGAGCTCTAGTTTAAGTCGTGGTTAGCTTATCAAGCGATAGCGTTTGCAAGAACGCACATTAGTGTGAAATTTGAAGCAAAAAATGAAAAACACAAAATGTGTACATGAGAAAACATTAACAACAAAATTGTTTAGTTCTGCTTACCTCATCAAAATGCCTTTTAATTGTTAAACAAAACTCTCGACTTTCAACATTGTCTGTGAGAGCGCATATCCCATTTTATTGTTCATTGTTTTTTGTCCTGATTTAGGTTATAGAGTTAATGGTTGTGGGAATCCTGATATCGAAGTGATAACTGTGCAGTGGATAATGTTATCAATCGGGATAGCACTGATGGTGGTGGTAATAATGATAGCACTGATGATGGTGATAATAATGATAGCACTGATGATGGTGATAATAATGCTAGCCATTTCGGCCCAGCGTGCCAGCAAGGCATTTTTTCAGAAACAAAAGCAGTATCCACGGAAAATAAGATGAACTTAATATCAAACTTTATTGCGGCTATAAAATCCAGAACGCTTTTTCAAAGTTTTCACCAAAGTGCATTTTGCGTTCTCCCAGATGTTCCCTCAGCGCCAAAGAATTTAGTCATATCAGAAGTGACCGATGAATCCGCTCAGATAGAGTGGTCTGCCCCTGAGAAAGATGGCGGCTCGAAGATCACTGGCTACGTGATCGAGAAGCGAGACTCTGGAAGACAGCAATGGATGAGGGTCGGCCAGACCGACGCCAAAACTAGGTCAATCAAGGCCCGTAACTTGCTGGAGGGGCGGCCATATTCGTTCCGAGTGATGGCGGAGAACGCCGAGGGGTTAAGTGAACCTCTGACCCTTCACAAACCGATCACACCGATGAAGCCCATTGGTGAGTATGCCCTGCATAGAATGGTTTTTTTTTTTTTTTTTACATCTTCCAATCTCCTGAAAGTTTGGACTCGAAATGAATTGACCCATGAGTACATTTGATCTTCCCGACTTTCTCCTCTCTCCATCTTGAGGTACTTCTCGTTCTTTATAGCTGTATCGTTTTACATCAAAACACCAATAAACCTATTAGTCTGTTAAAAAAAAATAAAGCAAGCTTCAAAAGAAAAATGCCGAAGGAAATATAACAGCGTCTTTCTTTGAAATTATCGTGCCGAATTGATAAAAATAAAATCTCCTTCCAACGATCTTCAGTCAACGCTTTTTGCATGGGATACGATAGATCGAAACATTTCCTACACAGCTATTAACACCAACCTTAATCTTCATCTATTTGACACCTAGAAACTTTCTATATTGGAACTCACCATTTCCAAATTAATCTACTTTCGTTCCTGCTGTGGCCTGTTGCAGAACCGCCCGGGGTGCCGGAGAACTTGGAGTGTGTCCGCGTGGAGCGTGAGGCCGCCACTCTGCAGTGGAGGAAGCCACGGGTGGACGGAGGAGCCGCTATCACAGGCTACGTCGTGGAGAGGAGAGAAGGTGACGTTTCTTCTCCATATGAAACTCTTTGTTAAACTTACGAGACGAATGACATTTAAGAGATACAAAAAAATGAACTGGAAGGAACAATCATATTTTGGACGTGGTGATTGGAATGGAAATATATCTATCTAGCTTACTATTTATCTTCTATCTATCAAACTATTTAACAATTTATCTATCTATCTATCTACCTATCTATCTAACTATATATCTATTTATCTATTTTTCAATTCGTATATCTATCTATCTATCTATCTATCTATCTATCTATCTATCTATCTATCTATCTATCTATCTATCCATCTATCTGTCTATTTATCTATCAACATATCCATTTTTCTATTTATCTATTTTTCTATTCATATATCTATCTATCTATCTGTCTTTTCAATGAGGAAACTAGTTCAATCGTAATTCTTCCCCTTCGGTAATATCTCAGGTAAGGCAGCATCCTGGGTCCCTGCAGGAGAGGCGGACTCTCTGGGCACAAGCGTCACTTACACCGTGCAGAACCTCCTGGAGGACTTCGAGTACGCCTTCAGAGTCAGGGCCAGGAACTCAGCCGGTCTGGGTGAGGCGGCCGTCCTCAGGGACAGCGTTATTCCTTCCAGGCCTCTCGGTGAGTATTATCTCTCTCTCTCTCCTACACTCTTCATGCCAGTCTTTCTGCCTCTGTCTCTGCCTGTCTGTCTCTCTTTCTCTATATCACTTTGTCCCTGTCTGTCGGCCTGTCTGTACTTATGTCCCTCTCTTTGTCTATCTCTCTCTCTGACTCTCTCTCTCTCTCTCTCTCTCTCTCTCTCTCTCTCTCTCTCTCTCTCTCTCTCTCTCTCTCTCTCTCTCTCTCTCTCCTGTTTTGGTCCTTTTTTGTATCTGCACCCCGGCCTTAGACTCCCATAAAAATTAAATAAAGATAATAATCGCCAATGAAGCATGATAAGATCACTTAAAAAACCACTGACCTTTGGCGGTTTTTTTTAATTGTCGTTGATTCATTTCTTTTTTTTTTTGTTTAAGGATTTTATTAAATCGAGATTTGATATGCTAAAATGAATCCCTTGTAACTCAACCAGTATCATGCACAAACCGATGAATTAAGTTTTGTTCTTCGGATAGTTTTCCCAACTGTCTCCTCTTTTCATCCTGAGTTACTCTCTGCGCGTTTCTTCGTCCAATCCATTCATGAACTTTTTGAAGGAAACAAACCTGAAACCCTCCTCTTTCCCTCTTCGATTCGTTCTGATCTTTCGTTCAATCGGCTATACATCCCCATTGCTTCTTCGAAGCTGCTCCACAACTGCCTTTAGCTTGTCTATGTAATTTTCAAGGGCTTTAAACCTCATCTATCTACCTCGTTATTTCGCTTCTCAGAGAAACCATCGCGGCCGGTCGGCCCTCTGGAGGTCTCGGACATCACAGAGGACAGTGTCACTTTGGCCTGGCACAAACCGGAAACTGATGGCGGTGCGCCGATCACTAACTACGTCGTGGAGAAATGTGACACGCGCAGGCCCAGATGGGTGCGTGTGGACTCCATACCCGCTGATGTGACAGACTTTAAGGTAAACCGTCTTCTACTTCTAAAGTAGGAAGGTCAGGTGTACAAGTTAAGTTCTTGTTTGCTTGCTTGCTTGAAACAGTCTGTCCATAAATCTGTGATTCCAGGCTATTGAATGTCAAAATTTAGCCCCCGTCAAGCAGGGCCTTAATTCACTTGCCAACGGTGTGGAACTCAAACCCACGAAGATTTTCACAGATACCACGAAGTGAAGTCCTCAAAACTTTCTCTGTAATAAGTAAAATATAGTTATGGCCTAGTTGAACAATATAAGTTTCTGTCATTAGAACTGCAGTTGTCTGTAAGCAGCAATCTACTCTTCGTAGAATGTTCATAATGATGACAAGCAATAGTTGATCGGTAGGATTTACAAATTTCTCTCAGCTTGCTTGAGATCAGGCCTTTACACATAAGTCCAGTCAGACGCTTAGATCCTGGCCTGTAAGTGCTTTACTTCTTGTAACAGAATGTTAAGAATGAGGCATGGGTTTTAAAAGCATAACGTTACACGCATTTTGTCAAAAAAATATTTCTTAAAGCCCAATTTGCTGTTTGCTATATCATGGCGAAGAAGGATCGGGAGCCATAATATAAGAAAAGCAGAAAACAAGATGTTCCGATAATTATCATCCTCTACAGAAGCTCTTGCTAGCTTGAATCCGTCAGCTGCCTTACATCAGATAGGCTACTGTTACATTAGTATCAGTTTTTCTCATAACGATCTGAAATCAAGATCAACAGGACTTCTTGACTGATTATATTTATATCATAATTCCTTCTTTCGATGCTAAGGTTCAAAATCTTCTCGAGGGAGTGGACTACACGTTCCGCGTCATGGCAGAGAACAAAGTTGGCATCAGTGAGCCCCTGGAGACCGAAGCTGCAGTGAAGCCCATCTGTCCATATGGTAAGCTAGCTGGTTTTTAGCTTCTTCACTCTTAGCGCTGAGTTTTCTTATACAGATTATGTTGAACGTTTCAGGTTTCAACCGTCAACATACGTTTATCAGCTAATAATTATGACGATTTCTTAAGTTCCATTCTATGTTTCCTGATAGGCCATATATGTTTATGTTTGACTGTTTTTGCGTGCCTCTCACACTCCCTCTCAGCTCTCTCTCTCTCTCTCTCTCTCTCTCTCTCTCTCTCTCTCTCTCTCTCTCTCTCTCTCTCTCTCTCTCTCTCTCTCTCTCTGTGCGTCTTCCATTGTTTCTTCAAAAAATACAAAAGGTTTAGAAATAGTATTGTGTTGCTATCAAGTATAATTTTTTTTTTGTCCAATAACACACGCTATATTAAGGTAAAGAAAACTATACGAGGCACGGCTCAGTGAGGGACAGGCAGAAAAAAAAATATATATAAAACTATATGAAGAAAAAGAAAGATTTAGAGTTGGATGGAATCGTCCCTAAAGCTAACAAATACTTTACAAGTTGATGAAGGAGAGTGGCCACTCTGTGACCCGTGATGCTTCAAAGATTGTATAGACTGATGAAGAAGTTGGTATTAGCAACGAAAGTCGCGAATTGATCAAGGCATGTTTTCTTGTCCAGGCCCACCCACAATGCCGGTTGGACCAATCAAAACGTCCAAGATCACACGTGACTCGGCAACCATCCAATGGCAGACGCCGGTGTCTGACGGTGGCTCGCCTATCACTGGTTATCTTGTTGAGAGGCGGGAAGGCAGTAAGCGGGCGTGGATGTACTGTGGCCGCACGGACGCTGATGCAAGGACCTTGACCTGTACGGCTCTCTACGAGAACAACGAGTACTACTTCCGGGTGTATGCCGAAAACAAATATGGCCGCAGCAAGCCCCTCGACACAGATGTGGCAGTCGTGCCGAAGAGAATATTCGGTGAGTTTTCATTGGATGTCGGGTTTTTCTATCGCTTTTTTTTTCTATGCGTGTCTCTTTTCTGTTTTAATATGTGGGAATGGGAAGAGGTGTGGGAAATACAGTTAAATACCGCATTCATGCTGATAGACAAATAGAGAGGCGGAGAGAGTGAGAGAGTGAGAGAGAAAGAAACAGAGACAGAGAGACAGAAAGCAAGAGAAAGGGGAAGAGAGAAAAAGAGAGAGAGAGAGAGAGAGAGAGAGAGAGAGGGAGGGAGGGAAGGAGATAGAGAGAAACAGAGGCAGAGAGTCAGAAAAAGGAAGCAAGAGGAAGGGAGAGAGGAGAAGAAAGAGAGAGAGAGAGAGAGAGAGAGAGAGAGAGAGAGAGAGAGAGAGAGAGAGAGAGAGAGAGAGAGAGAGAGAGAGAGAGAGAGAGAGAGAGTAATAAATGACTGAAGAGATAAGAACAGCAGGTTTTCAATGAAGCACTACGGGTCAGGTAACATTAAGAAGTAATTTAACTTCAGGCCTTAGTTCTTTCTTGGAAGAGTAGGTTGGGTGGGGGAGAGAGAGAAGCGTTCATTGCTGGAAGATATAAAATGGAGGCTTTCTTCCTGCTTACTGTGAGTGTGATAATGTTCTGAGAAACTGCTCTTCTCTGACTGCCCTGTCGTGCCACTTAGAAACCCGACTTAGCGCCGTTTTTCTCCCGGTTGCCAGAGTAGATAGTCGCCCTTTGTCTTATTCCGAGAATATTTTGGGAAGAAAGTTGACCTGCTTTTTTTACATTGAGAAGACTGTGTGTTCTTTTCCTTTCTTTCCCATTTTCATTCATCTAGACATCTGTCTTAGTTCGAATCCATAGTAGAGGTAGAAAATAGTCATTCCTCTGTGTGTCATATTTTCTAGCTTCACCAAACCCTCCTCTGTTTGAAAGTTTTTAGAGTTAAAACGTGTCGTTTGTCGGTCGAGATTTTTTTTGTCTGCGCTCCATAATTATTTAATGTCATTTAATTATACTTCTGTCTTTTCATCGAGATTTTAAAGTGATTTGATTGAAAGGGAAATAAACATTTGCACATGTCAAGGATAGCTTTCTCATAAATTGGTAAAGGAATCTATTTAAAACTGTTGGGATTAAATATTTTTAATGTCCTATGAATAATTTATCCCAAAGAGAGGGAATTAAAAATACTGATATTGGTCAAGCAATAAAGCAGAAAATATGGGGGAAAAGTAGGATGTAAAAAATCCTCGCCATTTTAACTGTTTTATAATGTTGATAAAACTGGCTTCAACAAATAGCAGTAACAGAAGCAACACAGCAGACACAACTTAAAGAACAGCAGCAAAAGCCGAAAAGGAATGGCTTCAGCAACATTAAGAAAAATTATAATAATGTATTAATATTGATAATAATAATAATAGGAATCGTAATAATATAATAATAATAATAATAATAACAATAATAATAATAATAATAATAATAATAATAATAATAATAATAATAATAATAATAATAATAATAATAATAATAATAATAATAATAATAATAGTAATAATAATAATAATAATAATAATAATAATAATAATAATAATAATAATAATAATAATAATAATAATAATAATAATAATAATAATAATAATAATAATAATAATAATAATAATAATAATAATAATAATGATAAGTTAATTTGAAAATTGTAAAACAGGATGAAATAAAATAGTTAATTAAAAAAAAAAACTAAAAATAGATTACCGTGGTTGCGAGAGAAAGCATAAAAAAGGATTGGTGAAGACATGAAAGTTTAAGTCCCCCTCGTGGGATCAACTTTCTGGGGCAGTCTTCAGTTTTCAATGGGTGTTTGTCCGGAGTGAGTCCATTACCTTATGGTCACTCAAGTCCACTCTGCCTTGACCCGTGCTGGATGGTCAGCTCCAATCTTGGATCCTCGAGTAAGTACCACACGCCTTTATCTTCTGATTAGAAAGCCTGGTTTGCATTGACAACCTTACGTAGAGATTTTGACGCACGGCATGGCTATTTATTTTAAAGTTTCGTTTCTTTTTTAAACGGTTTTCTGTTTGATTTTCGAAATTTTATGTCTAATTATATTTTAAAAAAAGCAAATTTACGGAATAACATATTGCTTGAAATGAAATAAACAACATAATATATATTGTATACTCACAAAAAAATTTCGTTGTTGATGTTGTAAAGGCTATTATATTAATATGAAATCTGCAACTTTGCTCGAAATATTTTTCTCTAATTTTTTAGATTATTATCTTTTTTTTATTGTATGCCTAAAAAACGCACATTATAAAGTATTTAGGACAGCACTGTCTGCACAATTTAGTACTGGTTTATTTTTTGTTTCATAGGCCAAAAAAATTATTTGAGTTCATGTCAGTTCGGATAATTTCAGCATGTAACTTCTGGTTTATTTTAATGTAGTTTTTATTGGCTGACAATGCTGCATCAAATATTGCAAAATGTTTAAAAACTAATATTAGAAATAATTCTACATTTTTAATCATATTCTAGTAGAAAAAAGGTTAGAACTGATCTTAAATTTGCGCAATTCCTATGCTATAATTATAATAGCTTATTTTTTTTTATTTTATTTCTTTCTTTATTTCTAATATTCATTTATAAGAAGTTCAAGTATCGTTGTGTTCTGAATTTTTACATTCCTGGAAAAATTGCACATTATTTCTCATAACTTCATTTAGTTTTAAAAAGTAATCATGCTTTCACGAGGTTAATATAACATATTGATACTAATGAATACCAATTCAGTAATGAAAAAAGACACTGGTTTTTAATAATCATACTGCACATGAATACATAAATCCTTTGAAGGAAAAGACATACAATTTTTTTTTACCGTTAAGAAAGAAATGCTTTAGTTAGGGCAACGATCAATAACCTAGGCCAGGAATCGTAGAAAAAGAGAATTATGCTGAAATTTCAAACTATGCTCTTTGATGTTGAAAAGAAAAGAAAAGAAAAGAAAGAGGCTTAGGGAAATTAGGGAAGGCTAGACAATGTTGAACCAAACTAATTTCTCTTGTCTCTTCCGCTCAGTAAAAGGTTTTTAGGGTATGTTATTGAAAGATTAATTGAGTCTTTTACAAGCCCAACCTACCATAGATGGTAGTCTCAAGGGTGTTTCTAAGACATCAAGTACGTAACGCAATTACTTAAAAGCAGATCGACGGCTCAGGAAAAAAAAGTTTGAAGGATAGTCTTATGGAAAGATTAATTGACGATTAAATTTTAACCCAGGTTTCTCATAAGACATGTGAACTCTTAGGGCTGTCACCATTAAGCAGTTGTCAATGCGACTGTTCCATTGCTCCCCCCTCCCCCTCCCTGTGGTCAGAGTACGTGGAGCAGCGTGGGCGACGGGCAGGTACCTCCCTCCGGCCAGCCATCCAGGTGTACCTGGTCCAGAGCCTCAGCCGGACGGAGCATTTCTTTAGATTGTACTCTGACAACCCGCTTAGCGCGGTCTCCGACTCTTTCGATTTGAGCTCTATAGCTGGCAGGTTTTAGCGTAGTGCGGCATGCCGATTTGAGCTCTATAGCTGGCAGGTTTTAGCGTAGTGCGGCATGCCGATTTGAGCTCTATAGCTGGCAGGTTTTAGCGTAGTGTGGCATGCCGATTTGAGCTCTATAGCTGGCAGGTTTTAGCGTAGTGTGGCATGCCGATTTGAGCTCTATAGCTGGCAGGTTTTAGCGTAGTGCGGCATGCCGATTTGAGCTCTATAGCTGGCAGGTTTTAGCGTAGTGCGGCATGCCGATGTGAGCTCTATAGCTGGCAGGTTTTAGCGTAGTGCGGCATGCCGATTTGAGCTCTTTAGCTGGCAGGTTTTAGCGTAGTGCGGCATGCCGATTTGAGCTCTATAGCTGGCAGGTTTAGCGTAGTGCGGCATGCCGATGTGATGTAGGGTCCTGCTCCAGGCTTTGCTGGGTCTAAAACTATTTTACTTAAAATTCTTTGTGACTTTGTGTGGTATCATACGAGGATTTTTAAAATTAATATGGCCTAAATCTTGTGGCAGTTTTAGTTGAAGTGTTGTTTCGAGGGCAGCATTTACGGTTGAAATAAAATAATAAAATCATAGCGTGTTAGAATATCAGAACATTTCATCAAAAGACAATTAACGCACAAATTTTCATTCAATTAGAAAATTGGAGCAAGAACAAAAAAATTAAAAAGTCATTTTTAAAGCAACCAGCTAACGAGATGTCACTTTCTTTCTTTTATTATTATTTTTTTTCATATTATTTCCATCTTAATTTTCTATCGCCTGAGCACCTATAATGAGATTTGTTTCACTTTTTTTTTTATTTTTGCTTGCTTAAATACCATGTGAAGTTTTTCGAAAACTTCTGCCTAGTCTAAACAGCACGGTAATGCGAGTGTGAATGCAGTAAGAACAACTTGATTCGCATATTGTCTGGTAGCTTTGTAAAGGGCTCAGGGCTGAAGATAAATATGGCACATGTCTAGCTCGTCAAGCTTTTACTTCATGAATCGGGCGTTACTTTGCCTGTAAATAAATGGTGCTTGCTTACCTAACAAAGCCACTGATTTATCCGCCTCTGTGTGTTATATAACTTTAATCCCAGTCTGTGATCAATAGTTATTACTATCCAAAATGAGTGTTGTGTCATTTTTCAATTGTCAAAGATGATTTGCATCCGCTATAAAATTGTAAAAGAAAAAGGATTATGTGTCAAAATATTAAAAACAGCACTAATTTGATGAATTAATGTCGTAAGCTTATTTTGTAAATATTTCCTTCTAGAGTTTCCTCTCATTATTATAATAGTCTGCTGTTTTGTTTTTTCCTTTTCTGTAATTGCATTATATGAGGATTGGGTTTAATATATAATCGTGGGGCTTTAACCATTCTTTTGATTCGTGTTTTTTGCAACGTAGTAATAAAATCTGGTAGAAACATTCCCATAATAAATTATTATTATTTGATTTGAATCGCCTTTTTGTCTTTTATGTAATTTTCGAACGTCTCGTGGATTTGCTTGAAAACATAGTTTTAGATTAGCGATCACAGCTATTATTTTTACTGTCGTACGAGTTTCTGTGTACGAAACTTTACACATTACATTTTTCGAGCTAAACTTTCTCTAACATAGCGAAGGAATGCAAGTGCAGCTGTGAAACGGTTATTTTCGCAATATTGTAGCTAGAAGCCTTTAAAAACACAGTAGTGAACAAGTTTAGCTACTTTAAACTTACTTTTGCTTTTAGGAAAGTCTTGCACGGCCTAAAAAAAGTGTGTTTAAAGCCTAAGTATGCCCTCATACATTTCTTATTGCTGTGTCGTTTAGTTTAAACGAGCATATTGTTGTAGAAATGGATACAAGAACCGATCTATAAAGTTTTAGACCAAAACAAAAACAAAAAACCGCGACTTATCTTCTACAATAGAAAGAGTAGTAAATAAAAAAATAGTAATAATAATAATAATAATAATAATAATAATAATAATGAAAATAATAATATTAATAATAATAATAGTAGTAATAATAATAATAATAATAATAATAATAATAATAATAATAATAATAATAATAATAATAATAATAATAATAATAATAATAATAAAAATACTAATAATAATACTGATAATTTCTAGAGCGCTGTCCCTAAACAAATCAGATCAGAGCGCTTATGCACTTTAAAATCTTATTCACAAAGAAGATGATATTAAAAAAAAAATAACATTTGTTTGTTTGTTTGCAATCTTTGAGATCTGGTTTTATCCGGTGAATACCCATTATTACGGCGAACCAGCTATAAATATCACTTTCCAGATCTCTTCCCAGGTCCGTATAAACCCGACTCAACGTGCACTGCCCTGCAGGAATTCAGAGCTGCGCATTTATTTAAACCTACGTGATAATTGATGCTGAAAGCAATCTATAAATAGATTTAGATTGTTTTTATTATAAAACTAGAGAAGTATTCTCACTGTGCAACATTTCATACATCTCTAAGAAATAGAGAAAGTCACAACAACATTAACATAACAAAATGAAGATCAGTATTCAGTGCGCATCTCTTCCTAAACCTCATTGATAAAATCTTATGCCCTGTATTAAGAGGTGAGATATCACAGTCACTCTGTCTGAGGTGTATGAAGACAGGGAAGCTACGCGCCATGGCTGATATTAGTTTGATTGAGTTTGAAAAATAATTTATTACACATCACCACATCGTTTACACCAAACAAGACTTTAGAAAGATCTAGGACTAGAGGTGGTTAAAAAAAAAGAAAAGAAAAAAAACCTTACAACTACTATTCCTCGTGTATACTTCAAAATTCACCTTTATTTGTCTGCAAGAAGATCTTTCATTTTTTTCAATTGGGGAATTATGATGTACCCCCTGGAATGCAAAAACACAAATTTATTTAATTTTCAGGACGATACAATCAAGACAGTATTATTTACCGTTTCGTGGTTTCCTTCAATGTGCAAATGTTTATTTCAAATTCATTTTCAAAGATGTAACGGTGAAAAAGGAAATTTAAAACTACTGATTAGAATCGTCCCGAGTGTTTTACACACTCTACGAGTTACCGATCGTCGGGAAGTCACCGAGCTGGTAGCTGATCTAGTACAGGCTTTACACAGTTGGGAGAACTTCTGTGATGTGTGGTTAGCTGGGGGGGAACAAATTGGTTGTTGTTCTTTGTTTTGTTTTTTTTTTGTTGTTGTTGTTGTTGTTTGAAGCAGTCTGATTCAGATTTAAGCTTTACGAAAGGAGCTCTTCATAATCGAAAATGTGTCCTTTAATAGACCAAAAAAAGACGAAAGACTGATTTGTGTAAATGTTTGTCTTTTTCTTTCAATGCATGAACAAGATTTGTAAAAGATGGTGATTAAAGTGGGATTTATAAAGATATTTATGATATGGTGATGAGAATGATAATGATGATGATGATGATGATGATGATGATGATGATGAGGATGATGAGGATGACGAGGATGAGGATGAGGATGATAATACTGTTGTTGTTGTTGATGATGGATGATAATGATGATGCTGATGATGATAAAGAGCGGGAGAATTATTTTATCATTATGCTGATCTTGGTAGTGGATGATGATAATAATTGAATAATATTTATTAATATATTATAGTTATTACACGTCGAGAGACTAGATTCTAATGCTGATTACAATTTTAGTAGAGCTGTAATAATGCTGCAGATGATGATGATTGTGGTGGTTATGATGAAGATGGGGAATATAGGAGGAGGAGGATTATGATGAAGACGATGATGATGATAATGATGATGATGATGATGATGATGATGATGATGATGATGATGATGATGATGATGATGATGATGATGATGATGATGGGGACAAAAAGTGTGAAAAACTGCCGTGACACATAGAAATTTTTTATAAAACCAAAAAACCTAGAGGCATAATAAAATAAATGGCACGGTATATAATTATGAAGATTCTTACTGCTTACAATAGAAATGGATCATAAATTTGAAGGTGGGTGATATGAAATCTAAACCTTTTGATACTGCTACCTGTTCATTGCTTTTCTTGACCTGTCATACCTTTTATATCCGAAATTCGCATTAACTGGAGTTCACATTTTATAGAAACTACCTTATCTTCTTTTTATATATATAAAACTCATCATTTTTAACATAAGGTAAGATAAGATATAACTTTATTGTCCATAGGTGGCACATTTGTGTGGTTTTCACGTACGTTTTCAAAACAATTTGCAATAATGTGTACCATTAGAAAATATTAAGAGGTTGATATCTTCAAGAAACATTTTCAAAATTTCTTTTTTGTATAAAATTAATTATTAAGCTTTTGGACTTTTACACCAGCCATTCCTTCCTGTTTCTCTCTCTCTCTCTCTCTCTCTCTCTCTCTCTCTCTCTCTCTCTCTCTCTCTCTCTCTCTCTCTCTCTCTCTCTCTCTCTCTCTCTCTCTCTCTCTCTCTCTCTCTTTCTCGCTCTCTCTCTCTTTCTCTCTCTCTATCTATCTATCTATCTATCCATCTCCCTCTTTCTCTCTGTATATATATATGATATATATGTATATATATACAATTATACTTTATATATATCTTTTTTTTCTTCTCTAATTATCTATCTATCTCTTTTTCTTTGTCTATCTACGGTCTATCTTTTTCTCTTTCGTCGCTACCTCTCTGCCCATCACGCGCCTGGTCTAAGCCTCTTCCCCTCTCTTCCTCCTCTTCCCTCTCCATCTCTCTCTTTGCGTGTATCTGTCTCTCTCATCTCTGTCTACCTCACTCATGTCTGCCCCATCTCCACCAAGCGGTACAATCTTCTCAAACATTCTTTGTGTCCTCCATACTGGTGAGAATCATACGATTCAACGTTTTGGCTTTTCACTTGCCATCTGTAGAATCGCAGCCTGACTAAGTTGATCTAGAGAGCCTGGGCCACACTTTAGAATCTTCGCCATATATTATAAGGTAACTCTATCATTACTCAGACCGCCAGCTCAAGGCTCAATATCACTTGGTCAAATGTCCTCATTCTGAACGTTTGCGTGTCCTTCACCCTTTCCCTCTACCTTACCCTCCACCACCACCAACCCCCATCTCTCTCCTTTTCTCTGCCCTATCCTCCACCACCACCAACCCACATTCCCCTCCTTTTCTCTGCCTTACCCCCCACCACCACCAACCCCCATTTCCCTCCTTTTCTCGCCGCAGACAAACCGTCAGCCCCAGAGCGCTTCCGGGCCGAGAAGATCGACAAGGACTCGCTCACCCTGGTGTGGTCTCCGCCAGAGGACGATGACGGAAGCATCTCCAGGTACATCGTGGAGCAGCGCCAACCGGAAGCGGAAACCTGGACTAGGACGGCGGAAGTTCCTGGCAAAACCAAATGGGTCATGGTTAAAAAGCTGCAGCCGGTGAGTTATTGCTGCGACATAATATTTTATTAAAAAAAAAAAAATCATAATTTTGTTTAATGCGGGCAAAACAAAATTAAATATCGGGGTACCCCATTCCCCACCCCCCAAAAAAAAAAAAAAAAAAAAAATCCTCCATTCCCCTAGCTCCAGATGAGGCTCTAATAATTTGCTCTTCATTCCACACCTCTTAGACAGGCAAGGATAATAAAGATTTTGTTACATGCCATGTACACTCTATAAAAGTCTGCAGAGCTTGCAAACTGAACCGGACGCGATTCTTATCATTGATAAAGACCACTTTTTGTCGATATTATTCTCCTCTATCTCCTCTACGAAAGTTTATTTGACTGAAGTCACACTCGTACATTCACTAATAATAAGATGAAAAAGCGATGATGGGAGAGAAAAATGTTTTATTCTTCCTCTCTGAAAATCATTTTCCAAACTCCCCTCCCCCCCCTTTTTTTTTTTCATTATTCTTTTTGGAAAGTACACACACATTCTCTACTCTTTATCTCGCCCTCTCTCTCTCTCTCTCTCTCTCTCTCTCTCTCTCTCTCTCTCTCTCTCTCTCTCTCTCTCTCTCTCTCTCTCTCTCTCTCCTTCTCTCTCTCTCTCTTTCTCTCTCTCTCGCCTTCTCTCTCTCTCTTTCTCTCTCTCGCCTTCTCTCTCTCTCTTTCTCTCTCTCTCTATCTCTGTCTCTGTCTCTCTCTCTCGCCCTCTCTCTCTCTCTCTCTCTCTCTCTCTATCTATCTATCTATCTATCTATCTATCTATCTATCTCTGTCTATGTCAACTCTTTTCCCGTTCCATCCACAGGGCCAGCCCTACCTGTTCCGAGTGATCGCCGAGAATCCGGCAGGCCAGAGCGAGCCGACAGAGCTCTCCAGTCCCGTCACGCTGAAAATCAAGAAAGGTAGAGAATCACCTGCACACATCAGAATGATACATTTTCTAGCATAAAAAAATAATGTATTTGAATGAAGTACTCAAGTTTGCTTCAGAGTATGATACATTTTTTTCTTTAGTTTCTTCTTGAAAAATGATTGCATAGAGATGATTTTATGGCACGTCTTTCTGTGTTGAAAAATTGCTTGCAAAATTATAAGACTAATTTTTCTTGTACGGTTTGGTATTAAACTATTTGCTACACCAATCTTTTTATGCATGTATAATTTGCCAGGCTGATACACGGCTAAAGCATTTTGATAAGATTTATTTCAATTGTGTGTGATTAACAAGTCCAGCATGCTCTCTATAAAACTGCTTGAAACGTAAGCTTAAAGCAAAGTATTTTATTATCTCATACATATAATTACTTAGAGTGCCTTGCCTTGGTGGAACTTTTCTTTTTCTTGAATTAAATTTGTTGTGTTATTTTTTTAACATGCACGATTTTGCTCATCTTAATGCCCTTCTTGTTTATTTCAGTTTTGTTTTTTTTCACAGGACCGGGTACAAAATGTAAACTAGCGATACACTGATTGCTGTGAATTGATCACTACATTTTTTTTCAAAATCAAACTTAAACTTATCAAACATCAAATACTAAAAAAATGATTTTATGTTCGAATATTTTTCAAATAAACTAAACAAATGAAAATATTTACAACAAATGTGCAAGTTTAGAAGTAGAAGAGAAGAATTAAACATAAGGTGTAATAAATTGGCACATGGGCATATACGTTTTCGTTTTTTTGTTCTTTTTTCTGTTTTAATCACGAGTCGAGATAGTGCGAATGTTTGATTTATGTTTTATGTTTGAAGCTGTGAGTTGCTCAGTGTGAGTTTTTTTGCTGTTGTTTTTTCCCCACTAACCCTCTTATTTGTTTTGATGTTGATTTACTCATAAAGAGTATTTAATGACTATACTTATATCATTTCCTTTTAACAAGCTTCTATCACATATTTCGCCGCTTGTTGTAAAAGTGGATCATTTTTCGCACTAAATCTCACGTCGCACTACTATCCTATTTATCTCTAAAAAAAAAAAAAGAGACCAAGCCTTCATCCTCTCATTTTATCTTTATAATATGATACGTAATTCAGCAGACACACGTCTGACACACCTTTGCAGCTATAGACCTATTATCTCTTTTGTGTAATTTACTTCGAATCTGCTTCTTAGAGGCAACATAGAGTATTCACAAACTTTCTACTCACTAAAGAAGAAAAATGCATGTTTTGAAAGGTAAAATTTCCGTAGTGATGCTGTCTATATCGCTGTTAGGGTATGATATTGTCGTAACTACAAACTTCCTTTTTTTGGAGATACGACAATATCGCACTGAACCAGTGATCATATGAGTTCCACAACATACTTCACTGTAACCCGTTGATCTGTAACTCTAACCCCAGAAAAACCGACAGCCCTGAAAGAAGCGCCCCAGGTGGAGGAACTGGGCAAAGACTTTGTCCACCTGACCTGGTGTCCACCAGAAGCGGATGGAGGCTCTCCTGTCACAGGTAGGTTCTACACGGCCGATGGCCTTTTCTCTTCCTCTCTGCCCCCTTCTCCGCCATTTTAGCTCTCAGATCAGAGTCTGTGCTGGATTGTGTTTGTAACTTAAGTGTCTCATCAGTTTGTGTACTCTATAGCGTGAGGCTTGCCATGCACATGTGTGGAGATCGGGTTCTATGGTGGATTTTGTTATTACATAATGCTTTATCAATTTGCGTTTTCTTTAGAGTGGAGTTTATCATAGACATATAGCTCCCATGTTGTGATTTGATGAGCAGCCATGAATATTAATTATTCTAAGTAAAGAAAATCTAGTTTCCACTGTCAATATTGTTAGTCCAGAATTCTTAGGTAACCACTGGTCTTGCGCACAGGCTTGACGTGATATTCCGGCAGTTCGCTTTGTAGAACATTGGAAAAATGTTTTACTCACGTTATTTGTTTTTTTTGCCAGAGCTGTTTCATTTGCTCATTCCCTTAGATTTCTGTCTTTTTTGTGGCTTCTATATTCGAATGTGAGACATGTTTTTCAATTTTTGTACTCCACTAGGCTACATACTGGAGCGCCTCGACATCAGCGGTAAATCCTGGCTTCCGGTGACCTCTCAGCCAATCAGAGACACGGCTTACCGCGTGACGCAGCTGCGCGAGAACGTCACATACGAGTTCCGGGTCAGGGCGCAGAACGCTGTGGGCGTGGCAGAGCCGTCGCCTGCCTCAGAGCCGTTCATGTGTGGCCACAAGCTGGGTAGGTCACCTGGGTGAAGTCACTACGCTGAGTAAACTGTATAGTTATAATTATTGTCATCACCTGGGTGATGTCATTACACAGAGTAAACTGTACAGTTATAATTATTGTCGACACTTGGGTGAAGTCATTACAAAGAGTAAACTGTGCAGTTTTAATTATTGTCGTCACCTGGGTGAAGTCATTACACAGAGTAAACTGTACAGTTATAATTATTGTTGTGTCTTCACGTGTCAATATATTAAATAGAAGACTTACAGCATAAAATTTCTTTAAAAAAAAAAAGCGAATCATTTGTGAGGTATTATCAGGTACATGTACAACAATGGACCGCATAATATTCATGAATCACTTTTTCGATGCAAAAACACTTTCAGCGCTTTTTACATCATATTTTGGAGACTTTTACAATTTCATACACGATTAGATGATTAGGCTGGCCTTGTATTTTTATTTTGTTGCCGACCAAAAACGTCAGAATAATTTTGGAAAAAAAAACGTATTCAATTTATATGTTATTAAAAAAATGATCTCAAGTCACAATAAAAGAAATTCAACTTTTCCTCTGTGACCAGCCCGCGAGCCGCCCAAGTTTATCGCCGAGTTCGGCGACTTATCTGTCCCAGTCGGTCAGGACGCTAAGTTTACCTGCCAAGTGGTCGGCCTGCCAACACCTGAAGTATCATGGTGAGTGTTACATGGGCTACTATTGTGTAAATGAAACACTCATGTTTAGGTGCATCATGAATTCGAATTAAAAACGAAGCATTTGTTACTCGTAAAATGATGCTTCAATCAGTCTTTGCCTCTGATGCTGAGTAAATGTTGTTGAAGTAATAAGACTAACGAGAGACAATATCATCTACAACAATAAATATTAGCATCAGTAGCAATGACAATAACATCAACATCGACAGCAGTACTGGCAGTGTCGAGAACGGTACTATAAATTGCAATATTAAAAAAGGTGAATCAAAAAAATTCCTATATAAAAGATAGAGTTTGATCAAATACTTTTGCTACCACGAAAGTCCCCAGAGCAGGAATGTCAGCCTGACCAAGACACCAAGAAATTTAAAGCTTTGGAAAAGTGAGAAAAGTCAAATCAATGTCATACGAGCATATATCGCTAAAAATAGCACTATAGCGTGAGTAAGCATCCCACAATTCTCTGCTTCAGGTACCGGAACTACCGTGAGGTGTTCGCGGGCCGGAAGTGCACGATCCGCCATGAGAACACCAACATGACGCTGATCGTGAAGAACGTGGACTTCTCCGACCAGGGCGAGGTGGAGTGTCAGGCCCGGAACAAGTATGGCGCCGTGAGCCTCAGAGCTACGCTCAACATCCTGGGTGGGTAGCTCGACAGTGTGCTAGTGTGATTTAAAGCCCTCTATTACTATAATCTAGATCTGAGCAAGTATGGCGCCGTGAGCATCAGAGCTACGCTCAACATCCTGGGTGGGTAGCTCGACAGTGTGCTAGTGTGATTTAAAGCCCTCTATTACTATAATCTAGATCTGAGCAAGTATGGCGCCGTGAGCATCAGAGCTACGCTCAACATCCTGGGTGGGTAGCTCGACAGTGTGCTAGCGTGATTTAAAGCCCTCTATTACTATAATCTAGATCTGAGCAAGAATTTTGGCGTGATTTTAAGCCTCTTGCTATTGTCATTTACAGCTGAATAAAGGTTAACGCTACGTGAGAGCTTTTTTGGAATGTGTTTATGTGTTTTTAAATATCTTATTAAACAAAACATATAGATACTATTGTGTCTTTAGAGTGAGACGTAACTGACTGCCATATTGCAAACATTAAGAATTAAATACTGAAAATTGCGTTTGACACTGACATATTGGTCTACTTATAATAAGCAGAGATTTTTTTTTGTCGTTGCATATTTGCTATGGTCAAGATACAGTTTTGGTTTGATTAAAAAAAAAAATATTTTTTTTTTGTTAGATTTAGCTAGAGCTGAAACTTTTAACAAGAGGTTATTTCTCTTTAAATTGTTTAAAAGTTATTAACTCTTAGTTTGCCTCTCCTGTGATATACCAGACTCTCTGTAGTAATTTCCATCCTTTCTCCTCACCCAGCTGCGCCACAAGTGGATTTCCCCGACAGCTATGGTAAAGGTTTGCGCTTCTGCCGCGGGGACACCATCAAGGTGCGTGTACCTATCTCCGGAACGCCCACCCCTAAAACGACCTGGTCAAGAGGTCGAGAGGTCATAGACGTCGGAAGTCGCAGAGGTCGGGCAGATATCACAGGCACCAACCTGCACACGACCATGATCATCGAGGACTGTGTGAAGGCTGACGAGGGCAGCTACACACTCCTGGTCGAGAACAAGCTGGGCTCGATATCCGTGGACTTGCCGATCCATGTAGTTGGTGAGTTTCTCAGCGAGAGAGAGAGAGAGAGAGAGAGAGAGAGAGAGAGAGAGAGAGAGACAGAGAGACAGAGAGAGAGAGAGAGAGACAGAGAGACAGAGACAGAGACAGAGAGACAGAGAGAAAGAGAGAGAGAGCGAGTCAGAGAGAGACAGACAGAAAGACAGACAGGCAGAGGGGATAATAAAGAGGATAAAGGGAGCAGGGATAGCATGTGTGTATGTGTGTGTGGGGGTGGAGAGGGGCGTATTAAAACACAAGAACCAACAAAAAAAGGGAATGAAAGAACAACCTGAAGAAAGTGAGTGAGATATAAAAAACACAGAACGAGGCTAACGAGCATTCAGATAGGCAGACAACATATGGACAAATATCCAGACTAAGGAACTGAGAGAGAATAATGGGGGTCGACTCAGTAGGTTACAAGGTAAAAATAAAAAGACAAAAGTCATTACACTAACCGAAAAATGCACGAAATCTACGATCTTTTAAACTTTTCATAAAACGGCGTCTGTTGTCAACTGTTTCTCAGAGCCACCGGACTCTCCTGATAAACCCGTCATCCAGGAAGTGGACAAGCACAGTGTCCAAATCACGTGGACGCCACCAAGCTACGATGGAGGTTCTCCTATTGTTGGCTACGTCGTGGAGAGGCGTGATCCTATCACAGGTAGATAGCTGTGGTCTAGTGATGTGTAGTTTTTGTGTTCCATTCGCATGACTACCATTAAACATCGTCTACGAGAAATCGGGAACTTTGTTATAAAGACGTTTCTACAATTTTAAAAAAAATCTTTTAATGGAACTTTTCTTCTTACTGTTAATCAGAAATTTACTGAAATAGAAAGAGCGCAGTCTATATTGATATGTCTTGCAAGATGGCTTGATATAGGTGTGAATACTATGAATTGCAAACTGTTACTGATTTCAAATCATTTTATTTTTTTTCTACAGGTATCTGGAGATGGGCCCTGTCCACCAGCGACGCCTTCTGTACCGTCGCCTGTCTAGAGGAACACGGCGAGCATCGCTTCCGGGTCATGGCCGAAAATAGATTCGGGGTCAGCGAACCGAGCGAAGAGTCGGAGATCGTCGTGACGAAAGAGGCGCTGCCAGCCATAGACTACGACGGTCTTTGTGAGTCGGAAACTCTGGACTTCTTCCTAAGCTCTGTATTTATTCGGTTTAACTTTGGGCCGTATTAATAAAGGCTGAATCACCATCCGACGATCTTAAGCCAATATACTTTTTGCATGGGCTAAGACGCATCGTAAAGTTTCTAGTTACGCATATATAAATATCTGCTATTATTGACAAAGCATCTGCTTCGAAGTAAATTAAAAATACTTGTGACGTGTCACTATGAAAGTCATCAGCCTCACACTTGAAAAAAGCTATGATAGGTGATTATTGTAAACAATCCTTCACACTATAGCCAAGACCTGGTGTGCTGGCTGCAGGATAAGATTTTACCAGCGGGTAAAAAGCTGTGTTTTCATCCCAATTTTTTTTTAAAGTGGAAATCATGTGGTTTTCATCTCTTAATTTTAAACGGAAAAAATAAACGTCATATCTATTTCTTAGGTCACGTAAGAAGCGGTTGAACTCCTCAGTCCCTCCTACTTGTAACGGTTTTAGTGAAGATTGCTACACGTCATAAACCTTGAATCCTCCGTTATAAAAAGAGAGGCACCCGTGAACAATTACTTTAGTGATGCTAACCCAGTAAATTAAACAACTAATCTGGACTCACCTCTTTTGCGTGAAAATTAATGCCGATCAATTCAAAGTTTTTAGGAGCATAAATCTTGTCATTCTTCAAATTGACCCGCTTTGCTGATATCAATACGGAGAAAATAGACAAATGTTGCTTTTTTCTAAGGCTCAGTTAGCTATGAGAATGCAGATAAACTTTGCAGAGTTCCATCCCCAGTCATTCCTTGTCCAAACGCCCATATGAATACAGACAAAGTAAGATAAATATTGCTTTTTCTAAAACTCAATTTCCTTCGAAAATGAAGAGAATTTTTTACAGTGTTACATCTCCATTGTTTCCTTGTCCAGACGATGATAAGTTCTTGGGTTCCGAAATTGACGTGAACCGCATCAAGGGGGATGTTCTCGGCAAGTACATCATCTGTGAGGAGCTGGGCAGGTAAGGGGCACCGTAGCATTAGGCAGGTAAGGGGCACCGTAGCATTAGGCAGGTAAGGGGCACTGTAGCATTAGGCAGGTAAGGGGCACTGTAGCATTAGGCAGGTAAGGGGCACTGTAGCATTAGGCAGGTAAGGGGCACTGTAGCATTAGGCAGGTAAGGGTCTTATTTAAGACCTGTGTGTAAGTCGCCATCGATGCACGCTGTACAATCACAACGATATTAAAGAGTAGAGTTGTAAAATAAAGCCATCTTAAAATTGATTTTACCGCAAGAAAATTGGAAAAAGGAAAGAAATTAAGAAAGTCACCGTATCCCAATTACCTAAATTTTCTCCTCTCTACACTAAATGCTTCATCCCGCCCCCCCCCCTCCCCCCCCCCTCAAATCGCCCCCCCCACCTCTCCCCAGAGGAGCGTTCGGCGTGGTGTACCGTGCCGTGGAGCGAGCCACGGGCAAAAACTGGGCCGCCAAGTTCATTCACTGCCGGCCTCAAGACAAGGACAACATCCGCCATGAGATTGACGTCATGAACAGTCTGCACCATCCGAAACTGCTGCAGCTTCACGAGGCGTTTGATCAGAGAGGGGAGATGGTCATGATCATCGAACTGTAAGTACCGGGTAGACCTAGAGAGGGGAGATGGTCATGATCATCGAACTGTAAGTATCGAGTAGACCTAGAGAGGGGAGATGGTCATGATTATCGAACTGTAAGTATCGAGTAGACCTAGAGAGGGGAGATGGTCATGATTATCGAACTGTAAGTATCGAGTAGACCTAGAGAGGGGAGATGGTCATGATCATCGAACTGTAAGTACCGGGTAGATCTAGAGAGGGGAGATGGTCATGATCATCGAACTGTAAGTACCGGATAGATCTAGAGAGGGGAGATGGTCATGATCGTCGAACTGTAAGTATCGAGTAGACCTAGAGAGGGGAGATGGTCATGATTATCGAACTGTAAGTATCGAGTAGACCTAGAGAGGGGAGATGGTCATGATTATCGAACTGTAAGTTTCGAGTAGACCTAGAGAGGGGAGATGGTCATGATCATCGAACTGTAAGTACCGGGTAGACCTAGAGAGGGGAGATGGTCATGATCATCGAACTGTAAGTACCGGGTAGATCTAGAGAGGGGAGATGGTCATGATCATCGAACTGTAAGTATCGAGTAGACCTAGAGAGGGGAGATGGTCATGATCGTCGAACTGTAAGTATCGAGTAGACCTAGAGAGGGAGATGGTCATGATCATCGAACTGTAAGTACCGGGTAGACCTAGAGTGGAGATGGTCATGATCATCGAACTGTAAGTACCGGGTAGACCTAGAGAGGGGAGATGGTCATGATCATCGAACTGTAAGTATCGAGTAGATCTAGAGAGGGGAGATGGTCATGATCATCGAACTGTAAGTATCGAGTAGATCTAGAGAGGAGAGATGATCATGATCATCGAACTGTAAGTATCGAGTAGACCTAGAGAGGGGAGATGGTCATGATCATCGAACTGTAAGTATCGAGTAGACCTAGAGAGGGGAGATGGTCATGATCATCGAACTGTAAGTATCGAGTAGACCTAGAGAGGGGAGATGGTCATGATCATCGAACTGTAAGTACCGGGTAGACCTAGAGAGGGGAGATGGTCATGATCATCGAACTGTATGTACCGGGTAGATCTAGAGAGGGTAGATGGTCATGATCATCGAACTGTAAGTATCGAGTAGACCTAGAGAGGGGAGATGGTCATGATCATCGAACTGTAAGTATCGAGTAGACCTAGAGAGGGGAGATGGTCATGATCATCGAACTGTAAGTATCGAGTAGACCTAGAGAGGGGAGATGGTCATGATCATCGAACTGTAAGTATCGAGTAGATCTAGAGAGGGGAGATGGTCATGATCATCGAACTGTAAGTATCGAGTAGACCTAGAGAGGGGAGATGGTCATGATCATCGAACTGTAAGTATCGAGTAGATCTATGGAGGGGAGATGGTCATGATCATCGAACTGTAAGTATCGAGTAGACCTAGAGAGGGGAGATGGTCATGATCATCGAACTGTAAGTACCGGGTAGACCTAGAGAGGGGAGATGGTCATGATCATCGAACTGTAAGTACCGGGTAGACCTAGAGAGGGGAGATGGTCATGATCATCGAACTGTAAGTATCGAGTAGACCTAGAGAGGGGAGATGGTCATGATCATCGAACTGTAAGTACCGGGTAGACCTAGAGAGGGGAGATGGTCATGATCATCGAACTGTAAGTACCGGATAGACCTAGAGAGGGGAGATGGTCATGATCGTCGAACTGTAAGTATCGAGTAGACCTAGAGAGGGGAGATGGTCATGATTATCGAACTGTAAGTTTCGAGTAGACCTAGAGAGGGGAGATGGTCATGATCATCGAACTGTAAGTACCGGATAGACCTAGAGAGGG
This sequence comes from Elysia crispata, assembly GCA_033675545.1. NCBI lineage: Eukaryota > Metazoa > Mollusca > Gastropoda > Plakobranchidae > Elysia > Elysia crispata. The sequence continues at coordinate 400,911 of JAWDGP010000241.1, forward strand.
GAGATGGTCATGATCATCGAACTGTAAGTACCGGATAGACCTAGAGAGGGGAGATGGTCATGATCATCGAACTGTAAGTACCGGATAGACCTAGAGAGGGGAGATGGTCATGATCATCGAACTGTAAGTACCGGGTAGACCTAGAGAGGGGAGATGGTCATGATCATCGAACTGTAAGTACCGGGTAGACCTAGAGAGGGGAGATGGTCATGATCATCGAACTGTAAGTACCGGATAGACCTAGAGAGGGGAGATGGTCATGATCATCGAACTGTAAGTACCGGGTAGACCTAGAGAGGGGAGATGGTCATGATCATCGAACTGTAAGTATCGAGTAGACCTAGAGAGGGGAGATGGTCATGATCATCGAACTGTAAGTACCGGGTAGACCTAGAGAGGGGAGATGGTCATGATCATCGAACTGTAAGTATCGAGTAGACCTAGAGAGGGGAGATGGTCATGATCATCGAACTGTAAGTATCGAGTAGACCTAGAGAGGGGAGATGGTCATGATCATCGAACTGTAAGTACCGGGTAGACCTAGAGAGGGGAGATGGTCATGATCATCGAACTGTAAGTATCGAGTAGACCTAGAGAGGGGAGATGGTCATGATCATCGAACTGTAAGTATCGGGTAGACCTAGAGAGGGGAGATGGTCATGATCATCGAACTGTAAGTATCGGATAGACCTAGAGAGGGGAGATGGTCATGATCATCGAACTGTAAGTACCGGGTAGACCTAGAGAGGGGAGATGGTCATGATCATCGAACTGTAAGTACCGGGTAGACCTAGAGAGGGGAGATGGTCATGATCATCGAACTGTAAGTACCGGGTAGACCTAGAGAGGGGAGATGGTCATGATCATCGAACTGTAAGTACCGGGTAGACCTAGAGAGGGGAGATGGTCATGATCATCGAACTGTAAGTATCGAGTAGACCTAGAGAGGGGAGATGGTCATGATCATCGAACTGTAAGTATCGAGTAGACCTAGAGAGGGGAGATGGTCATGATCATCGAACTGTAAGTATCGAGTAGACCTAGAGAGGGGAGATGGTCATGATCATCGAACTGTAAGTATCGAGTAGACCTAGAGAGGGGAGATGGTCATGATCATCGAACTGTAAGTATCGAGTAGACCTAGAGAGGGGAGATGGTCATGATCATCGAACTGTAAGTATCGAGTAGACCTAGAGAGGGGAGATGGTCATGATCATCGAACTGTAAGTACCGGGTAGATCTAGAGAGGGGAGATGGTCATGATCATCGAACTGTAAGTATCGAGTAGACCTAGAGAGGGGAGATGGTCATGATCATCGAACTGTAAGTATCGAGTAGACCTAGAGAGGGGAGATGGTCATGATCATCGAACTGTAAGTATCGAGTAGACCTAGAGAGGAGATGGTCATGATCATCGAACTGTAAGTATCGAGTAGACCTAGAGAGGGGAGATGGTCATGATCGTCGAACTGTAAGTATCAAGTAGACCTAGAGAGGGGAGATGGTCATGATCATCGAACTGTAAGTATCGAGTAGACCTAGAGAGGGGAGATGGTCATGATCATCGAACTGTAAGTATCGAGTAGATCTATGGAGGGGAGATGGTCATGATCATCGAACTGTAAGTACCGGGTAGACCTAGAGAGGGGAGATGGTCATGATCATCGAACTGTAAGTATCGAGTAGACCTAGAGAGGGGAGATGGTCATGATCATCGAACTGTAAGTATCGAGTAGACCTAGAGAGGGGAGATGGTCATGATCATCGAACTGTAAGTATCGAGTAGACCTAGAGAGGGGAGATGGTCATGATCATCGAACTGTAAGTATCGAGTAGATCTAGAGAGGGGAGATGGTCATGATCATCGAACTGTAAGTACCGGGTAGATCTACAGAGGGGAGATGGTCATGATCATCGAACTGTAAGTATCGAGTAGATCTAGAGAGGGGAGATGGTCATGATCATCGAACTGTAAGTACCGGGTAGACCTAGAGAGGGGAGATGGTCATGATCATCGAACTGTAAGTATCGAGTAGATCTAGAGAGGGGAGATGGTCATGATCATCGAACTGTAAGTATCGAGTAGATCTATGGAGGGGAGATGGTCATGATCATCGAACTGTAAGTATCGAGTAGATCTATGGAGGGGAGATGGTCATGATCATCGAACTGTAAGTACCGGGTAGACCTAGAGAGGGGAGATGGTCATGATCATCGAACTGTAAGTACCGGGTAGACCTAAGAACAGAAACACGTTTTGGGATCGACACGGCGGTAACGGATGACGTTCTTAAATGTTCATAATTTGGGGGAGGGGGTAACATATCTGGGTCATTGTTTAATCCCTTGAACTTACGCGGTCCGTTAGTTTACTGCGGAGCTATACGTAGAGCACAGACTAAGTTTAGGCGCCGGCGTATGATTCCGCCCACCTTAGGCCTTAGTTTCTGCCATGGCTTTGCCCGCGTAAACTCGCTTTAAAACTGGATGAAGTTCTCAGTTTCCGGGATAGTGGAATATTGTATTGGTTACGAAGATGCTTTAGCAAATAGATTGTTATCTGAGATGACGAAACAAATATGTTGGCTCTGGTTCTAACTAGCGGGAAATCTGAGCCTTTGGAGAAAAAGAACAGAATATCATCTAAAATAAAAAGCACATTGATTTTTAATTCTGTGGAGGTCCAGAAATCATTGTCTCTACGTAGGTTACGAACAAAGAGTCATCAGGCCTTTCAGATCACCCACAGCTTGCTTTACTCATTCTTAATAAACAGATAAACAGGCAAAACTAATAAAACGATTTTACAGTAAACCAAAACTTCTTTAAGCAGAAAATAGTAAGTCATTCTCCTCTCTCTCTCTCTCTCTCTCTCTCTCTCTCTCTCTCTCTCTCTATCTATCTATCTATCTATCTATCTCTCTCTCTCTCCCTCTCCCTCTCTCTCTCTTTCCCTCCGTCTGACTCTCTCTCTCTCTCTCTTTCCCTCCATCTGTCTCCCTCTTTCTTCCTTTCTCCCTCTTCCTCTCCCTCTCTCACTCTCTCCCCCCTCTCTTGTACTTTCACCCTCCTTACCCCTGTACCTCCCCGACCATGTTATATAACTATTCCTCCCCTCTTCCCCTCCTGCATCCCTCAGACTGAGCGGTGGCGAGTTGTTTGACCGGCTGGTGGAGGAGGACTACACTCTGACCGAGGCCGACTGTGTGACCTACATGAGACAGATCTGCCAGGGCGTCCAGCATATGCACCACAACAACATCCTGCATCTGGACCTCAAGGTGGGGACGCTACGCTAGCTCTCTCTCTCTCTCTCTCTCTCTCTCTCTCTCTCTCTCTCTCTCTCTCTCTCTCTCTCTCTCTCTCTCTCTCTCTCTCTCTCTCTCTCTCTCTCTCTCTCTCTCTCTCTCTCTCTCTCTCTCTCTCTCTCTCTCTCTCTCTCTCTCTCTCTCTCTCTCTCTCTCTCTCTCTCGTCCTCTTCAGCCATTTATCTGTTCTTCTACCTGCCTATCTTTCTGTTTATCTATTCAACCATTTATTTTCACGTTCCTCCCTTTCCCTCTTTCTTCCGACTACTCTCTCTCTCTCTCTCTCTCCTCTCTCTCTCTCTCTCTCTCTCGTCCTCTTCAGCCATTTATCTGTTCTTCTACCTGCCTATCTTTCTGTTTATCTATTCAACCATTTATTTTCACGTTCCTCCCTTTCCCTCTTTCTTCCGACTACTCTCTCTCTCTCTCTCTCTCTCTCTCTCTCTCTCTCTCTCTCTCTCTCTCTCTCTCTCTCTCTCTCTCTCGTCCTCTTCAGCCATTTATCTGTTCTTCTACCTGCCTATCTTTCTGTTTATCTATTCAACCATTTATTTTCACGTTCCTCCCTTTCCCTCTTTCTTCCGACTACTCTCTCTCTCTCTCTCTCTCTCTCTCTCTCTCTCTCTCTCTCTCTCTCTCTCTCTCTCTCTCTCTCTCTCTCTCGGTTCCCTCAATTTTTCTCTGTTTTTTTTTTTTTGTTGTTTTTTTTGGTTTTTTTTTATATGTATTAAATCTGGCTTTTTTCCCCATTCAGTCTCCCAATCCTCAAAATACTTTTTTTTGGGGTTCTAGAATTTTCTCTAACTTCTATATCCAGTGTGATGTTTCATTTTATTTAAACTACCAAAAATAAAACATGCACCAGTCTTAGTGGTTCTTGAGAAAATAAATCCGCTCTATTCTTTTAATTCATCATATTTCCTTGACAATTATTGTTGTATCACGCGCGACTAAATTATAATTGTATTACCTCTAGATCTGAAAGGGCTTTCAGGTGCCCTTTCCATGATATTGTCATTCTCTGTGGGTGAACTCAAACTTTCACCACTAAACACCCCTCCTGCCTAGGATTGGAAAAAAAAAAGCATGAGGAGGGGAAGGGAGAGAGAGAGAGAGAGAGAGAGAGAGAGAGAGAGAGAGAGAGAGAGAGAGAGAGAGAGAGAGAAGACAGACATACAGACAGAGACAGAGACAGACAGACAGACAGACAGACAGGCAGACAAACAAAGAGACAGACAGAAGAGGTGGGGTTTATAGGGAGGAAAGCTTTAGACTATATTGTTTATCAGGAGGAAAGCTTTAGACTATATTGTTTATCAGGAGGAAAGCTTTAGACTATATTGTTTATAAGGAGGAAAGCTTTAGACTATATTGTTTATAAGGAGGAAAGTTTTAGACTATATTGTTTATAGGGAGGAAAGCTTTAGACTATATTGTTTATCAGGAGGAAAGCTTTAGACTATATTGTTTATCAGGAGGAAAGCTTTAGACTATATTGTTTATAAGGAGGAAAGCTTTAGACTATATTGTTTATAAGGAGGAAAGTTTTAGACTATATTGTTTATAAGGAGGAAAGCTTTAGACTATAATTATTGTTTATCAGGAGGAAAGCTTTAGACTATATTGTTTATCAGGAGGAAAGCTTTAGACTATATTGTTTATAAGGAGGAAAGCTTTAGACTATATTGTTTATAAGGAGGAAAGCTTTAGACTATATTGTTTATAAGGAGGAAAGCTTTAGACTATATTGTTTATCAGGAGGAAAGCTTTAGACTATATTGTTTATGAGGAGGAAAGCTTTAGACTATAATTATTGTTTATAAGGAGGAAAGCTTTAGACTATAATTATTGTTTATCAGGAGGAAAGCTTTAGACTATATTGTTTTGTAAGGAGGAAAGCTTTAGACTATAATTATTGTTTATCAGGAGGAAAGCTTTAGACTATATTGTTTATAAGGAGGAAAGCTTTAGACTATATTGTTTATCAGGAGGAAAGCTTTAGACTATATTGTTTATCAGGAGGAAAGCTTTAGACTATAATTATTGTTTATAAGGAGGAAAGCTTTAGACTATATTGTTTATCAGGAGGAAAGCTTTAGACTATATTGTTTATAAGGAGGAAAGCTTTAGACTATATTGTTTATAAGGAGGAAAGCTTTAGACTATATTGTTTATAAGGAGGAAAGCTTTAGACTATATTGTTTATAAGGAGGAAAGCTTTAGACTATAATTATTGTTTATCAGGAGGAAAGCTTTAGACTATATTGTTTATCAGGAGGAAAGTTTTAGACTATATTGTTTATCAGGAGGAAAGTTTTAGGCTATCTTGTAAGGAACAGACTACATCATCCTGTAAACAAATCATCGAATCCCACATTTTTCCCACCCTAATCCCCAGCCCGAGAATGTGATGTGTGTGACGCGGGAGACCAATGACGTCAAGATCATCGACTTCGGCCTCGCCCAGCGGCTCGAGGAGGGGAAGCAGGTCAAGGTCCTCTTCGGCACGGCAGAGTTCTGTGCCCCTGAGATCGTCAACTACGAACCGGTTTCCTTCTCCACTGACATGTGGTCTGTCGGCGTCCTCACCTATGTCCTGTAAGGAATTTTTTTTTTTTTTTTTACCTTTTTTTTCCATTTTTAATGAGAAAAGTGTAGTTTTGTCTTCTCAATCAAATTGCTTTTCTTGCAAAATGCTCAATGATATTTATTTTTTTTTTACTAATTTTGTTATCATAATTTTCAACCATATTTCGTTTATACTAAGAAAAAAATAATAACCGAAGGAATCTGGATTTTTTTTTTCACAATAATGGCAGATCTGGCAATAGATATTAAGTAAAGCATGTTTAAGCTTTTTGAAAATATTGATTTTGAAACTCGCATTTCACTCAATAATCTTAGTGTTCATAATTGGCCCACTAAGGCTCATATGGCAAGTTTTCCTTGGCGACACATCCACTGCACGCTTAAGACCGCCCCTAAATTGCATTGCATGCAAATGGAGCAGTTGAAATCAGTCACGCTCGATTTTCCTGCGTGTACATTCTTTAAATTGTCAGGCACTTAGCTGGCTACCTAGGGGAGACAGGTAAACTCTGTAGATCGGTATTTAACAGCAAGATGACTCGTAGGTACATGTATGAAAGTCAGCTGGCCTGGCACAGTGGACGCGGACACTTTTAGCTAGCCGCAAAGAACGCGATCTCATGACTTGTTAGCCAACCTTGGGGTCAGCTGTATTTGGCTATGCAAGCTTAGCCCAAGAGGTGGTAACTATGACGTTTTATTTACGGTCTTTGGTCTAAGCTAAGATAAAACTGGGCTCAGCCTGTAATTCCCCTGATGTCTCGTTGCTCCAGGCTGAGCGGGTATTCCCCATTCGCGGGTGACGACAACCACCAGACATTCCAGTTTGTGAACCTGGCGGACTACGACTTTGATGACGAGGCCTGGGAGAGGGTGTCTGCTGACGCTAAGGACTTCATCCAGAGACTGCTCATCAAGGACAAGAAGTGAGTCATTGAGATCAGGAGGGGGAGAAAGGGAAGGGGTAAAGGGGGGGGGGGGGGGGGGGACGGTGAAGAGAGAGCTACTCTAGGGACTTGAATTCGTTACAGTTGGGTAGTTATACATAATTTTTGCGGTTATGAATTAACAAATTTAAATTATACTTACATTTCTTTGCTTTATTTACACATCCTTAATATACATTATCTGTACATGTTAAAATGAAAAAAAATGAAAGATTGAATAAAACCGATTTTAAAGAATAAAGATGCTGGTATTTTATGCCACAGGTTTCAATAACTCGGAGTTGAAAGTGAAGCGAGAAAATTAGACAGATATAGGGATGTGGGTGCTTCATTCAGATTGTTACTTGAGAAAGAAACACAATTAAAGAGGAGGTATTTAATAATTCCAAATAATATTTATAAGGCCAAGTGAGGCTTGTCAAACTGCTTCGACCGTAGTTCACCATGTGGTTCTCTTATCAAGCAGGATCCTGAAACTTGCCGATTTTTGTTTCATTATTTCCTTCAGGCAAAGAATGACAATTGACGAGGCTTTAGAGCACCCGTGGCTCAACGTGAGTATACAAGCTTGAACACTGAAGGATGTTAAAACGAATGTAGTTCAAATTTTCCCAATATTAATAAATTTATTAATAGCAGTTTATCATAGTTGTTTTTTTTTTAAATTCTCAATATGTCCCTTTATTCTCTCTTTTGAATGAGATTAGTATCTTTTATTATTCCAAGGGAGAAACACATAGTTTTATTTCTTGTTCGATAGTCTTGTTAACTTTCGTGGCGGATGGATATTTTTCAAAATAGTTTTCAGTACTTAAGCTGAAGGTGGTTCCACCAGAGTTGATATATATCAAATGTCATCGGAAAAATCCATGTTTTATATATTTAGCACCACCCTCATTCATCAAATTCATTTTGCAAGACTCTAAAACCAGCAGGTGCCATCATTTTAAGTCTTCTTTTCACTCAACTCCCTTTTTATCCCTATTTTGCTTTTCCTAACATTTATTTACCCTCCATTTGACAGCCACGATCCCGCATTTCTGCTGGTCCTGAACTCACAGATGTAAGTAAACGTAGACGATGTGGATTTAACGTTAATTGTTTTTATTTTCCCCTTAGTTATTTCGATAAAACAACCGTGTTTAAAACCTAACCGTGTCGAGATCCAGAGAACCCTGGACCAAAAAAAGGTGATTTCATTGATATCAACACCTAAGATTATAAGGATAAGCGCTCCTCAAACGAAGCGGGAAAATCGTGACAAGTAAGAAACAAGCTACTAGACATGAAGGTAGTGGGTGGGTAAAGTGGCGATATTAAAAAGCGGAAACTAGTTAATGTCTTTGTTTTACTTTTGCATAAAACTGAAGAGAGTTTTTTTTTTTCTTTTTGCAGGGCAGCCTACAAAGTCCGCAACTGGGCCAGCCGCTGTCCACAGCTGGCCACAAACACTACAGAGACCGCACCAAACGCAAGGTCAGTCGAGAGATTGCTGGCATGTATTGACAGCCACTGTTTCATGGCAACATGAACAATAAAACAAAAACTGGCAGATTTCCAAAAGGACTCATTTATACATTTCATTTTCATTGCTTACAACCAAAAGAAACCTAAGTTTTTTTAGATATTGACTTGAATTCTCCTTGCCTTAATAGAGATGGTTGCACATTTCTATCATTTTTCTTTCTCTAACTCACACAATTTAAAACTGCATATTCAAAGATAAAAAAAAAGATACATTTTTTCAAGCAAAGGTAAAAGAACTATAAAATGATTCCCTTGAGAAATATGAAATTACTGGTCTTTAATGGAAAATTGTTATCACAATGCGGTTTGTTGCTGAGACAACTTTCCTTTACTCTGATGGAAGAGACGTGAAAAGCTCTCAAGGCATGTATAACCATCAAACTCATTTTCTGCCTCAAAGGAACAATTATAGTAAATACTTTCAGCAAGTGCTTTTAGAAAAAGTGAAAAACTTCTATTGAACAAATATCTAGACACACAGAGACAGTGATGATTCTCAGCTCTTGGTAACTTATCACAACCTTGACCTTTAACCCATCACCTTTCAGGAGGACGCTCTGGACGTGCTGCCCATCGGCCGACTGTCACGTGACAGTGCTGACATGAGAAAAGAAGGAGGACAGGGCATTGTCATGAGGAAACTTGTCATGGGTAAGGATCTGTTAGTGTCATGATGTTATCGCCTTTCAGCTTTCTCGGTAGAAAAACTAGAGTGATTTAGCTGCGGAATCCAAACTATAGAGATACCTCAAGAAATACATTAAGATTATTAAAAAAAAAAAAAACATATGTAAAAAAAAGGAATAATGTCTACACATGAAGGCGCATTTATATCAATGCTTGGCATCTATTATTACAAGAGATTTTAGATTATAATAATGCCAATCGGTACTCAACCAGGAAACTTCCAATTTTTTGCAGACTTTTGTAGAGTGAATACTTAACAGTCTATCATAATCACATTAAAGTTTGGACAAAGAGGAAAGCATGTGACTTTGCTCAATTTCATATATTGCTTTCTATTTCAATATTTAGCGTAAAATAGAAACGCATGGTGTTATATTCCACAATCCATTTCAACTTTATCACTTCACGTGGTGTGTGCCTTACACCAGCATAATTTCATAGACATCATTTTGAGAGCGAAGGGGATCTTTTTATTGGCTCTGACAATTATCAATTGAAATCAGCAAATACTATCATTTTAAACATTAATTTAAAAAGCGCAACAACTGTAACTTACATGTGTTACATCGAGGAACTTTCTGCCTATCATTGTTTGTCTCGTCATACTTTCAGAAATGCCGGAGCACGCTCCATCTTTCCTGGAAGAGTTGACCCCCGTCACGGGACTCGAAGGGTCAAGGACGCAGCTCACCTGCAAGGTCGCTGGCAAACCATCGCCAAAGATCACTTGGTGAGTTGAAGTTTCAACTGTGTGTGTTTGTGTGTGTGCCTCTCTCTCTCTCTCTCTGTATTTCTCTTTCTTTCTCTGTCTGTCTGTCTGTCTCTCTCTGTCTGTCTGTCTATCTGTCTGTCTGTCTGTCTGTCTGTCTCTCTCCTCCATCTCTCGTTTAGCTTGTCACTCTGTCTCCATGTCTGTACCTAACTGTCTGAAAATGCTTCTCTGTCTACCCATAAAACATATCCATTATTTAATATATGTTTCTGCGACAGTTTATATTTCATTTGTATCACCCGTGTGGATCTTTTAACCTATTTTTGGCTGTTTAGTAAGTATTTTTAAACTATATGTTTATTTGCTATCTAAGTCTATCTCTCTCTCTCTCTCTCTCTCTCTCTCTCTCTCTCTCTCTCTCTCTCTCTCTCTCTCTCTCTCTCTCTCTCTCTCTCTCTCTCTCTCTCTCTCTCTCTCTCTCTCTCTTTCAATCTCTCTCTCTCTCTCTCTCTCTCTCTCTCTCTCTCTCTCTCTCTCAATCATTAACAACACATTTTCCTGGCCACTACTGCCCTAATTTAAATGCCAATTGTTTTTAAAAATCACGGCTTATTTGAAAGAAACCGATTTATTGCTTTCCTGCGCTCCTAAAAAGTCGTAAATCGACTTATCCATGTAAAAAAAATAAAAAAAAAATTACCTATGGTAAGAAGTCTTCTTTTGTAATGGGTGCTGGGCTTTCTGTTCTTCTGGTGTTATCACTACACATGACCTTTGGGGAGGTTTACTCGAGAACGTTACGTTTTATCTGGTGAAACGTTGTAGCCTCGAGTTTCTTGTATGAGCGCGTGAGTGAGTGAGTGAGAGCGTGAGAAAGTGAGTGAGACGAGAGAGAGAGAGAGAGAGAGAGAGAGAGAGAGAGAGAGAGAGAGAGAGAGAGAGAAGTGAGGGGTGAGGTAAAACGTTTGCATATATAGAGATTGTTCAAAGTAGAAAAAAAATAAAATAATAATAATAATAATAATAATAATAATAATAATAATAATAATAATAATAATAATAATAACAGTAGTAGTAGTAGTAGTAGCAGTAGCAGTAGCAGCAGTAGCAGCAGTAGTAGTAGTAGTAGTAGTAGTAGCAGCAGCAGCAGCAGCAGCAGTAGCAGTAGGAGTAGTAGTAGTAGTAGTAGTAGTAGTAGTAGTAGTAGTAGTAGTAGTAGTAGTAGAAGTAGCAGTAGCAGAAGTAGAAGAAGTAGAAGAAGTAGTAGTAGTAGTAGTAGTAGTAGCAGCAGCAGCAGCAGCAGCAGCAACAGCATCAGTAGCAGTAGCAGTAGCAGTAGCAGTAGTAGTAGTAGTAGTAGTAGTAGTAGTAGTAGTAGTAGTAGTAGTAGTAGTAGTAGTAGTAGTAGTAGTAGTAATAATAATAATAGTAAATTGTGTTGCTTATAAAAACACCTATTTCTGTTGCATTGTAGGAATCCTTGCAGCGTCTGCATCAAGTTTCATATTTCATTTAATTTCACTTAAAAAGGCCTACTGGGTACGGCTAAATATCTAGCGGTATAATAGTATGAACAGCTAAGAGTCTAGCGGTATAATAGTATGAACAGCTAAGAGTCTAGCGGTATAATAGTATGAACAGCTAAGAGTCTAGCGGTATAACACTATGAACAAGAACACAAAAAATTCATATTGATAGAAACTTCAAGAGACGGAGTTGGTTGTGGGACAAGTTTTTCTGTCCGGTAAAGAAACCGTTCTGTCAGATGCTCTTTCTCTCTCAGTTTCTCTCATGTAAAAAATTCATTTTAAGCCGTATTGTCTTCTTCTTTTCTTCTCCTTCTTCCACCCCCCCCTCTCTCTCTCTCTCTCTCTCTCTCTCTCTCTCTCTCTCTCTCTCTCTCTCTCTCTCTCTCTCTCTCTCTGTGTCTTCTCTTCTCTTTCCCCATCTCTTTACATTTCTTTTTATCTCTATTTGAGCATCTTTCACCTATTTCTCTCTCTCTCTCTCTCTCTCTCTCTCTCTCTCTCTCTCTCTCTCTCTCTCTCTCTCTCTCTCTCTCTCTCTGTCTCTCTGTCTCTCTGTCTTCTCTTCTCTTTCCCCATCTCTTTACATTTCTTTTTATCTCTATTTGAGCATCTTTCACCTATTTCTCTCTCTCTCTCTCTCTCTCTCTCTCTCTCTCTCTCTCTCTCTCTCTCTCTCTCTCTCTCTCTCTCTCTCTCTCTCTCTCTCTCTCTCTCTCTCTCTCTGTATTGCTATACCCCTTTCTCTGCCTATCTCTTTATGCATATTTCTCTACAATTTCCGAGTCAACCCTGCGTTTTGCTGCCACTAATCTAACCATAAACAAAGCCGTGCAAATCTTTTTTTTTTCTTTTTTTAACCAGAGAGACCTTTCAAACACATGAACCTTATTAGATGTGGGTCTCCTACAGAGTTTGTAAAATCATAAACACCAGAAGGCCGAAGAATACTGAGCTTTTGGCCAAGATTAATACTTGAGAATTAGGATTGGCTCAACTTGAGCTATTTTAAGACCTTATTTATTTGGGCAACCAATTTTCACCTGCTTAACTTCACCTCAAGTCTCATAATTTGTTTAAGATCGGTGCTGCCACTGATGAATGTATGCTTGGCAATTTTATTGCCTAAATCAACTGGTGACGTTCAGGAAATGAGAGTAATATAAATAGCATACACAGTTTTAGAGTTGATTTTCATAAAGAGCTGAAGGATTTGATTATTTTTACATTGTTGAATGATTTTATATTAAAATTAGTTACAGATAATTAGGCGTACAATGAATTGAATCAAAGAGTTTTCTTTTTCGGCCCCAAGAGTCATTAATGAAATGGCATACTATTCAAATATGGAAGAAAATTTGGAAGGGCTGCTTATTTTTCCAATATCTGTAACCGTTTGAAACGTTTTCTAACGTCATGATAAATAAATTTCTATTTTCTGCGTACATCTGCCGCCTGATACCAACTTAGGTCCCTGCTAACACCCGATAGCATTGATAAGACACCGTAGGGAAAGATTAGTTCAGTCCTCAATAGGTTATTATCAATATCTCTAAATGCTTATTGCCAACAGAAACTTCCCATTCTGATGCGGTTTCGTCCCTTACAAGACTCTCAGTTTATCTGACTCGCTTGCAAGCTGGTGATCTGAGCTCACGCTTAGCCTCCTTGGAGATCGTCTGGCCCCTAGAGGTCACAGTTCTGGGTCTCTATGTCTTATAATAACAGGCTTCGTTTAGAATACACGACATAAATCTGTGCCATAAAACACATTTGAAGAGTTTGGTGCAGAGAAGTGGCCACAAATTCCTGGACGTGATCATTTATTTGAGGTGCCTGATTTATATAGTTACGAGTTGTATTTTCTGTCTAGGCGCATGTGTATGTGTACGGGTGAAGAATATAGAATAATGCGTCGGGAAATGTATGATCAAAATGTCTGCTGGTTTTTAAATTAGTTTAACGTCCCCTAAGTTTCCCGAGGAATCTTATAGAAAAGGCAAGTAATCTCTGGTAAAGACACAATGTGTAAATAATGGAAGTGTCGGTAGCATGAGTGAGTGGGCGGCTGATGTAAGTGTGTCTATGCGTGTGTTTGTATGATTGGTTAGGTATTCTTTTGCGCAAAGCCCTAGTGGGAGACTGTGTACTATCTAAACACACTTCCTCTTGGCTTAGCATGTTCTGCGCATCTTGTGCGTCTATCGGTGTGTCTGGCATGGCGCACCTGTAGAGGCACGTCCCGTCAGTAGGGCTGCGGCTACCCCTGAGCGATCTACCTGGTGTTCTAGAACACCCTTCCTACCTGCCGGGCTCCAACACTCTATAGGGTACACTATAGCCACAAGATAGACTCGTTGCTGGTCTTTTGTTTTTTAATGGTGATTTTCTTCTTTGATGCCAGCAGAGCAAAAAGTGCCAGTGTTGTGATAATCGTGTGAGTCTATTGCTAGGTTGTATCGCAGCCATCTACTGCAGCTGACTCGAGTAGCAGCAGACCGGAGGGGGGATAGAGCGAGGGACCCAGTCGTGTACCTAGCACGATTTCTCCGCTATAGATCGGGATGTGAGCAAGGCAAAATCTCCCCGCTGTCATGTTTCTTGTCTAAGGAGAATAGGCTAACCTTGGATTTGTGGTTCTTGGATTTTTAACCTTTTGTTTCTAATTGTGCGAGTACGGCATGGAGTGAAAGGTCCGAGTAGTAGCATAAAAATAGTGCAATATTATATAAGTAAAACAAGTAAATAATAGTGATTAAGTTATTGTTGTGAGTTGATTCTTAGACGTTGCTCTAAAACTGTGCATGCCATTCTGGATTAATTAATAAATGTTAGTAATGAGGAAAAAAGGATAGTGCTTACGTTCATTTAAGTTGAGAATATGATAACAGCTACTAGAATCGTCACCAAAATGTAATCGTTTTGCGTGTTGTTGTTGGTTTGTTGTTTTTTTTTTTGTTTTTTTTTTTTCGGTTTTCTTTCTAAAAAATTATCGTACACCGCTTCGGACTTGGCCTGAAGGTTTCCAGAATTCTCTCGCTTTGCGAGAGCCTTAACTCTGTAGGCGTGTCTTCAGGAAAAGAAACACTTTAATAATGTTTGACAATCATCCGAGACATAATTATTAGAGCATGGGTTCAAGTGTGGCAGCAATTGACCTGCGAGGCTTGAGACCTTCATAGCAATAGCTCTTCACTAAAGTTACTTGAGTTTAATGTACGAGTTTTACTTGCATGAAGCTTAATGCTGGATCAATTTTTAAAGATATAAAAGATTTTTTGTTGTTGGCAGATTCTGCCTTTTTGCTTTATAAGGAAGTTGGAGCAAGTACTAACAAGGGAAGTAATATCGTAAAGTTATCGTTATAAACGCTTTTTTTTCTCTTAAGTCTGTCTGTTACAAAACTTCGAAATTATTGAAACATATTAGATATAAAAGGCTAACTCACTTGTGTAACTATTTTCTTGCTTATGGCTAAGTATGGCTGCATAATTTTGTTCTCATAAAAATAGCTAGCTTTCATTATATTTATTTTAATCTGGAACTTTCGCCGTCAGACATATAAAAGATTTTTGCTCAAAACCTTTGAAGAAGCTTTTTTTCTAGATATCTGTTCTCCTGCTAGGTAAGAAATCAGTTAACTTAGAGTGAGGTCTAAAGACTTCTAAAATAATCTCTAACAGGGTGACCACCGTTTTTAAAGATTGCTAAGAGTCTCATATTCCTTGAGTGCCAGCTAAGAGTGCAAGTAGATTTTCCCAAAATAAAACATCGTTTTATATAATCACATTGCAGTTCTGCCTATTTAAAGAACTCAAATTTTCTGCAATACTCTATAATGGATGTATTTGTACATATATGGAGATTTAAGTCTAAGCGTATTACTTTCAGAGAGAATTTTAGCAGAAGGTAAAGGTTTCCTCAGATAGAAAAATATCACTGCCTTTGTAA
Source organism: Elysia crispata (assembly GCA_033675545.1). Taxonomy (NCBI): domain Eukaryota; kingdom Metazoa; phylum Mollusca; class Gastropoda; family Plakobranchidae; genus Elysia; species Elysia crispata. Next base: position 416,158 of record JAWDGP010000241.1, read on the forward strand.
TAAGAACTCTGAATTTTTAAAGCAAAAGAAATTAGGAAGGAGAGTAACATTCGAAAATTTTGTTAGACATTTTGGTTTCAGTTGAATTCATAGTGATACTCCATTGAATAAAACCCAACTCTCTTAACAAGGGGGGGTAAAAAGTTCAGCTTAAAACTCATTTTTGCGAACTAGAGTTACCGGAATTAATTTGTCCCACTTTATTTTTTGAGCGAGCACAGTCGGGTTGGAGGACCGGAAAGATGCTACATATAGCAGAGCTCAATCTAGATCTAGTTTACGGTGGGAAGGTAGAATTATAAAACAGATGGGTTTCGCGCCCGTAGCTGAGGATGATCGAAGCATAGGTTTCACTCCGAAACACTGAATCCGAAGGGATTAAGATGCGTTAGACAGAAATGTTGCATAGCGTTAGAATTAGCCCCACTTCGGCCAAAAGTTGATATGTTTAGATCAGGAGAAGCCCAGAAAACCAGTTATGATGATCGATCCATTTTAATACTGTTTGGCTATATATTCCTTCAATCATTGGTTCTATCTTTTTATGCTCTCTCTCTCTCTCTCTCTCTCTCTCTCTCTCTCTCTCTCTCTCTCTCTCTCTCTCTCTCTCTCTCTCTCTTTCTTTCTCTTTTTCTCTCTTTCTTTCTTTACCTCTTTCTGGCTTTCGTTCTCTCATTCCATTCTTTACTCTCTCACCCTGTCTACTTCCCTTTCAATCCGTCCCTCTAACTGTCTAAACATCTCCCGTTCTCTTCTTTATCTTTCTATCCGTCTGTCTATGCGTCTAACTCTTCATCTGTCTAATTATCTGTCTTCTCATCTATCTTGATCTACAGTTTAATCGATCCCTAGATAATGCTCTTTTTATCTTTTTAAATAATTATAATTCTTTCTGATATTTCTTACAGCCCTGTCGTTCTTATCTTTTTAGATAGTTATAATTTATATTCTTTTTTTATATTTCCTTCAATCTTTTTCCTGCTACTCTTTCTCACCTGTCTATTACGTCACAAGACTACTGTAGAGAACAGCAAGAGTCATATGATGTTGGTTAGTGATGCCTTGCTGACTCGGCAGGGTTGAGACTCACCTGTACAGCACATAAATCCTACAACAGGAGCCTATTAATTTATTCTGTATGTTTATAAACACACCAGATTTATTAGTTTGTTATTATGAGCCGAAATCCTTGACGGATCTTTTAAACATTTTATTCTATTAATGATTGTGGAAATATTATGTGGGAAACCATATCCTCCAAGCGGATGATGTTATTTTATAAAGTGTCTTTGTAAACAAGCCGCAATTTACTTATTTTGCGCTGTAGCCCTTTGTGTGTTTGTAAAACATGTTGCAGTGTTAATGGTAGTGTAATTGTGCCAGAACCGATCTGATTTCTTATAGGTGTAGACGTTGTATTGGTGTCAGAACCATTTTGATTTCTTGTAAATGTAGACCAAAGGATGGTTTTAGTACCTTTCGCAATCAAATCCGTTACAACTTGTTGGCTCTATAATTTAAGCTACAGTTTAAGTTGCATTGATTATTTTACCGCGTTTCTACTCGAAACTGATCTCATTGTTTTTACTTGCGACTTTTCAAGGGAGATAGATGCGCTCTGGGTTGTTTCATTACACCTTGAGCGTCAATCGTCTGGTGATCCAACAATACAATGTAAAGTATGTATCGGGGTTGAAGAGATTCGATTGCATCTCTTGTGTCATTTATATCTTTTGACAATAATTTGTCTTTCTTAGTCACCTGAGAGTTCAGTGGATACAAATATATTGATATAGTTGATCCAAACAAGCGGCAAGTTTTCCCTAGGTGACCTGAGACTTAAAATTCTTCGTTATTGTTCTTTATTTTTCCTTCACACTTGAATGCAATACAAACAGGAATTCACAGTTTGATTACTGATGGTTGAATGGGGTTTATTTTCTGAGAGAATAAGCTACATTTTGATTGAATGCGCGATATTCAGTTTAGGAAGTTCATGTTGATCAAAGATTGCGTCTTAAATCTCAAGTAAGTGCTTCGAGTTTGTTTTTAGTTTTCTTGATGACCTTCTTCTTTCCTATTTCCTGCTGTAATTGTGACTCTCAGTCATTCAAATTGGCTCATAGTTTTTACCAAACGTGGTCAACATTAATAAGTCGGAAAAAGAGCGGACTAGTCATGACTTCTTTTCGTGAGTGACGCTTTCGCTAAGTTGATGCTGCGACCAGAAAACACGCTTGGAGGCGTTGTGAGCATTTTTTCCCCATTTGGAACGTTGATCAAGGAACACTACCTTAAAGCCTGGTGATCGAAACAGAGCAGTTCAAAAGTTACAGAGACGGAAACATTCGGCCACTTCCGTACACGTTTGGTTTCCAGAGCTTAACTGATACGGAAAATGACGAAGATGAAGATAAACACAGGGTAAGTTATCGACTGATATTTCTGTTGACTACTTATCTATCTGTCTTTGAATTGTCTGTCTTGCTGGGTCTTTCTATACCCACACGCGTGATGATTTGTTGCAATGTGTCACCTTATCATTTTGAGCTTAAACTTGCTCATAAATCGCAATCAGGCTAAATAGATATATGTGGTTACGCACATGTCCCACCACAACTGTACAGATCAAATCAACAACAATATTTATTCTCAAAAGGTTGGGCCTCTACATCTTATGACAATGTTAAGATCATTGAGTCAATACTATAGAACTTTTCTCTAAGAACTTAAGTAAACCATTGTTAATTTTAAACATGATTTGAATAATACACAAGTCTTGGTATACGCGTTGATTGAAGAAAAAAAAAAGGGATTAAGAGTTAAAATCAAATATCCGAGAAGATCGTATCAAATGTTTGGCCTGAAGGGAAAAAAAAACAAAAAACTTCGCGAACAATCCTTTAACTTATAAACGTATATCCGTGCCTTGCCATATCTTTAATTGCCAACTTGCTGTTGATATCTGAAGCTAAAGAAGCAAATCTAACACTAACTTTTTTAATTAGTTTATCCTGTTCAATTTCAAAGTAATGTGGCAAGCAAATTGTATCGATAATTAATAATCTATGTTTCGGCTGACATTAAAATCTTGGGAAAAGAACTATGTTTTGATTACATTCAGACATAAAATAATTCAGTTTTGGCGAGGTATCAAACTGTCTCTTCCTCTTGTGTTATGATACCCTGGATCTGTACAGTGGCTCAGTTCTTTTCTAGACGGTTGTGCTTGTTTCTGTGACCGGATTTACCTGGTCTTACCACTCGATTACGACAGACTACAGTACAAATTCTGATCTACGAACTGGCTGAGTTGCGGACTATTTTGGCAAGGAGCCCCAATTTATTATTCGTTTAGCCGTGTAGCTCCTTCTGTTGCTTTCCCGGGTGAGTCGGGAGACTTGAGAACGGCTGGGTGAGTTGTACAGATCATCAGGCTTAGGATGGGAACAGGTCAATTTGACAGTACGAGGAAGGGAAGTTGAGAGAGAGAGAGAGAGAGAGAGAGAGAGAGAGAGAGAGAGAGAGAGAGAGAGAGACAGACAGACAGACAGACAGACAGACAGACAGACAGACAGACAGACAGACAGACAGAGAGGGAGAGAAAGGGGATAATTCTAAGTCCGTATATCGTTTTATGTACCCTATTATGACCTGTTAAATTTTTCTTTCAATCTCTCCCTCCATCACACTCTGCCTGGCTATAATAATCATGTTGACTACTGATTTACAACAGCAAGAGCCTCTTGGCGTATCTTTCTATCTATCTTTCTATCTATCTGTCTTATTATAATTATTATTATTATTATTATTATTATTATTATTATTATTATTATTATTATTATTATTGTTGTTGTTGTTGTTGTTGTTGTCGTCGTCGTCGTCGTCGTCGTCGTCGTCGTCGTCGTCGTCGTCGTCGTCGTCGTCGTCGTCGTCGTCGTCGTCGTCGTCGTCGTCGTCGTCGTTGTCGTTGTCGTTGTCGTTGTCGTTGTCGTTGTCGTTGTCGTTGTTGTTGTTGTTGTTGTTGTTGTTGTTGTTGTTATTATTATTATTATTATTATTATTATTATTATTATTATTATTATTATTATTATTATTATTATTACTATTATCATTATTATTCAACTCTTTTTATTCTCTTGGTTGTTGTTCTTATTGTTTTTGCCGTTTTAGTTTTTGTTGTTGCTGTAACTAGTAGTATTAACTGACCGTTCTCTTGTTTCTTCGATGATTTTTTTTGTTTTTTGTTGTTTTTTTTGTTTTTTTTTTTTGTTTTTTGTTGTTTTTTTTTTTTTTTTGGGGGGGGGGGGGTGGGGGGGGGCTGCTTGTTTGTTTGCCATTTGTTTCACATTTCCTCGTTTCTTCCATAATCGTATCCAATCGTATTGATTTTTCCTTCGCTCTTGGCAGGTCCCGTTGCCAGTGTCTGGTTTTATTCAATCGTTCTTCTTCGCTTTCCAATTTTTCTATTGTCGTTTCTGTCTCTCCGCCCTGGAGAAACAGTAGCCCAATGCTCTCAGATGGTGAGTTCCATTTTTTTACACAGCAAGTTGCCACCTTGAGATTCTCCTATATGACCTTCAGAGATTGGCGAAAGGTTAGCGCTTTACCTGTCGTTACCATAGAAACAATCTAAACATGAATACCTAAGCCTCTCCACTTCTTTAAGGTTATATGTGTGGGAGTGTGAGAGTGTGTGGGTGTGTGTAGGGGGACAGAGAAGCTCTCCTGTGCGAGGTCATTTTTCTTTTGACCTATAACGTTGATCTTCTTTTTCTTCTTGTTCTTCTTGTTCTTCTTCTTCTTCTTCTTCTTCTTCTTCTTCTTCTACTACTACTACTACTACTACTACTACTACTACTACTGCTGCTGCTGCTGCTGCTGCTGCTGCTGCTGCTACTACTACTACTACTACTACTACTACTAGTACTACTACTGCAGCTGCTGCTGCTGCTGCTGCGTCTTCTTTCTTCTTCTTCTTCTTCTTCTTCTTCTTCTTCTTCTTCTTCTTCTTCTTCTTCTTCTTCTTCTTCTTCTTCTTCTTCTTCTTCTTCTTCTTCTTCTTCTTCTTCTTCTTCTTCTTCTTCTTCTTCTAAATCTTCTTCTTCTCTTCTCATCCTCTGTCTTCTTTTATGTTACTCTCACTTTTAACCTTTCTTTTTTCTCAGTATTTTCCTTTTTTCCTTACTCTCTTAACTCACATCTTTCTCTCTTTCAGTCCACCTAACACTGCCCTCTCTTTGACTTCTCTCCGTATATTCCTATCTCTAATACACACACAAACGAATGATAAGTGAACTGCGTGCACGATTTAAATGCCAAAGGCTACACGTTTCTTTCTTCATAAACCTCCAAAAATGTTATTTCACAGCTGATAACTAAAAAGGTACGCTATGATCGTAAAGCTTTATCTATGTCTGATAGGAACTCCTCACGCATACATTACGTTCAGGGATGGAAGGTATAACCTTTTAATGTTGATGGAGCTTGGGCCCTCACAGCTAGTTGGTCCGCGGTTTTATTGTGAGAGAAACACGGCTAGAGAGTGGAGGAGATGGATTGAGTACGAGAGAGAGAGACGGGGGGGGGGGGGGGGGAGGAAGAGAGATACAGAGAGATTGAGATAGAGAGAGGGGGGAGAGAGAGACGGGGAGGGGGGGGGGCGAGATACAGAGAGATAGAGATAGAGAGAGACGGGGAGGGGGGGGGGGGGGGAAGAGAGAAAAAGAGAGATAGAGATATAGAGAGAGGGGGGAGAGAGAGAGGAGAGAGAGAGAGAGAGAGAGAGAGAGAGAGAGAGAGAGAGAGAGAGAGAGAGAGAGAGAGAGAGAGAGAAATGAGACCCTTTCGATAGATGCCTTTTTTTTTAGAAAAAAAACGGAGAATATAAAGAGTACACCATTTTTTGGAAATCAATTTTGTGTACGTGTTGATTGATTAACAAAGACAGCAAGGTTTTCTTTACAGCTTTCATCCTCAGAACGCCTTTCGGTGTTTAGAAATCAGTTCATTAGGCAGATCTAGTGAAAAGAAATTTCGAGAATAAATATTGACTCGAACGACAGGATTAAAAGCCAATATCAGACAGAAGAAATAAGAGAACAAGAAAGTGGCTGTATAAATCCACCTAACCGATGCCAAACTTGTACGAATAAACACCATATTCGGGGGTCATCGCCCTTAGTATTGGTCCCTCAGAAGCAGATCATGTCTCTAGAGGTCACTGTGTTGACCAGTCCGGTCAGGCAGACCCTAGTACAAAGCGTCACGAAGGCGGAGTTGCTCATTATTTGAAATGAACTGGTCAAAACACGGCTATCCCCATCTAGCGGTATGACAAGCACCACCATCATTACGAAAATCGCTCTCAATAAAACTGCTACTGCCTCTGCAACCATCATCTTCATCATAATCACCACTATCAATACCATTATTATAAAAATTATTATCAATGAAACCAAAAATTATCACGACCACCACCACCACCACCACCATCCTTAACCTCCTCCTCCCCCCCCTCCTCTTCCTCCTTCTGTTTATCATCATCATCATCATCATCATCATCATCATCATCATCATCATCATCATCATCTTCGTCCTCACCTATTCACTATCAAAATCGTAATAATCTTGGTGCGTTGGGAGTAAACTAAGAAGAGACATGGCATTGACATAATGATAATTTAAAATCTTTTCACCATTAAATTCTTTCATGTGCGTGTGTACTACAGAATTTTAAATAATCTTTTATCCTCTTCAAACCAATGAAGAAGCAGCAGTTCGCAATTAAAAAAGATTAATTGGCAAACGCTAATTCTGTGTTAGAACTCATCGTGAACTTTGAAAAATATTTCCAGTTATGCTGCAGATCGTTAAAGATCCAAAACCAATGAGGTTGTAAGTGAGGCGAGAATCTGACATGCTGTGTATGTGTCTGTGGTGATAATGATGGTGATATGATGTATTAGATACAGCTAGAATGGCTTGGACTGAAGAAATATAAAATGTTGAGTCTTTTTTCCAAGGGTGATAGATCCAAAGCTGGAGTATTATTTTGCATCCCCCTGAAAAAGGACTATTTATAACTTATTTCACACCTTCTCCTCCAAGACTTGCGGCTAACAATAACAGAACCAGAATTCATAGTAAAAGTAGGAGGAATGTTTCTTTGCAGAATAGTAAAATAACAGAGCTGACTAAATTGAAATACAAACATTTTTTTTCTTTTTATTCCTCTTTTATTTATAGAATTAAACGCAAAGCAGTTTTGCGTTTTACTGTAACTAGATGTGCAGGGAGGGGTTAACATTTTCTATGAGATAATAAAAAGCCAAAGAGTGAAACTTTTAAGTTTTTTGTTTTTTTTTGAAACTTTTTAAACCCCGTCTACCTGGTTTCTTAAACAGCTGCAACCCTCAAACTCTCATTATCAAGGGCTGCTAGTTTTCCACTATCTGCACCATATAACTTCTTTTTTGTTGCTGTTGTTGTTTAAAAACTTGCGCAATATGTCAACAGAGCTAATTTGCTCTACCTCACCTGTATGAGTTATGGCGTTGTGTTATGTGAGTCTAACCCGCATGTTGAAGACTTGCCAAAACTGAGGCGCTGCGCGCTAGAAATGATAATATTGTAGACGGTGAGGATGAGGCACCTGGGCTCTCTCAAGTTTGGTTGGTGAAGTGCATGGCAGTGAGTAGGTGGAAAGAGAAGAGAGTGAGTGAGTGAGTGAGTAGGTGGAAAGAGGAGAGAGTGAATGACAGAATGAGTGAGTGAGTGAGTAGGTGGAAAGAGAAGAGAGTGAGTGAGTGAGTAGGTGGAAAGAGGAGAGAGTGAGTGAGTAGGTGGAAAGAGGAGAGAGTGAATGAGTAGGTGGAAAGAGAAGAGAGTGAGTGAGTAGGTGGAAAGAGAAGAGAGTGAGTGAGTAGGTGGAAAGAGAAGAGAGTGAGTGAGTGAGTAGGTGGAAAGAGGAGAGAGTGAGTGAGTGAGTAGGTGGAAAGAGGAGAGAGTGAATGAGTAGGTGGAAAGAGAAGAGAGTGAGTGAGTAGGTGGAAAGAGGAGAGAGTGAGTGAGTAGGTGGAAAGAGAAGAGAGTGAGTGAGTAGGTGGAAAGAGAAGAGAGTGAGTGAGTAGGTGGAAAGAGGAGAGAGTGAGTGAGTAGGTGGAAAGAGGAGAGAGTGAGTGAGTAGGTGGAAAGAGAAGAGAGTGAGTGAGTGAGTGAGTGAGTGAGTAGGTGGAAAGAGAAAAGAGTGAGTGAGTGAGTGAGTGAGTAGGTGGAAAGAGAAGAGAGTGAGTGAGTGAGTAGGTGGAAAGAGAAGAGAGTGAGTGAGTGAGTGAGTAGGTGGAAAGACAAGAGAGTGAATGAGTGAGTGAGTGAGTAAGTGGAAAGAGAAGAGAGTGAGTGAGTGAGTGAGTGAGTAGGCCGAGGGAAGTGAGTGAGTGAGTGAGAAGGCCGAGGGAAGAGAGTAAATGCAAGGTTTAGCAGATATTAGAGAGATACGGCCGAGAGGGCAGTGTCACCCCAGACCAACGAGTGGCGGCTTGTCTCACAGATAAAGCAGGAATATTTTGATAAGTCTCTTACACTTCTCCAATTCCTCTCTAATCTTTTTAGATAAAAATTGTATGTTATTTTCCGTTGAAGTCATGATGTAGACACATCCTGCTTGAAATACGCCTTGTTCTCTTGTATTTCTCATCAGACTTTTTCTCTCTCAATTAACTTTTAAAATGTATAGGATCTAAATGATTGAAATGATATTAATAGGCCTAAAGATTTGGCCAAGCATTCCCAGCCTTTCCTTTAGCAGTTTTGTTTTAGCAGGCAAGTTGCTCGACCGCTGCAGAGATCAATGAAATAACTAAACCTCTATTATTGCGTGCATCTGAATTAAGAAATTTTAGATTAGATACAGAAAATCTATGCCTGTTTTTTTTTCCCTTGGGCTGCGGTTAAAATTCTTCGAAGTTGGTCAATGTAACTTCAGATTTTATTGCGCAAATTATTAAATTCGTAAAAAGAAAAAAAAAAAAAAAAAAAAAGCTTGTAGGTCAAGACGTCGTAACCCGAAAACTTCCATAAACACTTAAATCATTTTTGAGATATAGCGTTTTTTTTATTTCATAAATAGTATCTATACGATTTTTCTCAATCTGCAATAATGCAATAATCAGGGGATCCAACTCACCTGTTATAATCTGATTTAGTGGGGATCCGCCTTTTTTAACAGTTTTGAAATACGCGTGAAGAAAAGAGAGATAGAGCGAGAGAGAGAGAGAGAGAGAGAGAGAGAGAGAGAGAGAGAGAGAGAGAGAGAGAGGGAGAAACATAGAACGAGAGAGAGATAGGAGACATAGAGCGAGACTGAAAGAGGGAGGGAGAGAGAGAGAGAGATAGGAGACATAGAGCGAGAGAGAGAGAGGGAGGGAGGGAGAAAGAGAAAGATAGGAGACATAGAGCGAGAGAGAGAGAGAGAGAGAGAGAGAGAGAGAGAGGGAGGGAGAGAGAGATAGGAGGCATAGAGCGAGAGAGAGAGGGAGGGAGAGAGAGAGAGATAGGAGACATAGAGCGAGAGAGAGAGAGAGAGGGAGAGATAGATAGAGAGAGAGAGATAAGAGACAGAGAGAGAGAGAGAGATAGGAGACAGATAAGGAGGTGTAGGTTGAGTGTGATGCCATCCAGTGTTGTTACCATACACTGTTGGGCCTGCAGGTTCAAACGTTTCGCCGGGTTTGTGTAAACAGCCATCTTCCCTGGTCGCGAGTGCCAGACTGGCAGGGTAACAGCTCGCCTGTCTAGAGCTGGAGATCCAGTTTTAACACCTCGCGCGCTCGGCTCGAGAGCGACTCTGGTTGATCATCATTGTTTTTAGTGCGATTTTGACTTCGAATATTTTGTGATTTCTTTGTTTCAACGTGTGAAATATTTATACATCAATATTTTCATGACTGTTTCGGACGTTTCGAGATCTTGATTTTATATTATCATAAGGGGAAGTTTTAAAAAACTTCATATTAATTAGAAAAATCATTGTTTTTTTTATGTATAAAAGCTATAATTACCATAATTGCATACATGCAAGAGGAAGTGATTAGTTTTCTCAGATCAAGAAAGTAGTTTCTACTATCGGTCTAAAATACCCATCATAACCGTCAACACAGTGTTTACATCAGTGATTGCCAATGAGTGGTTCGTCGAATCTATAGCGCTACAGGAACATTAAAAGCTTAAAATGTTCCTTATCATCAATCTGTTATTATTTTTGAAAACTGCTATTGTACTTCTGTTTTCATGCTACTTGGATCTTTATTGGTTAAATATATTTGTTCTTATTCAACAGCATAATGAGGAAATAATTGGCTTAAAACGCTGCATAATTCACTTGCGGCTCTTTGCAACAGAAAATATGATTATTTTTCTTTAATGTGTGCTTCTAGACTCTAGTTTCGTTTATTTAAAAAAAAAAAGCATTTTTAATATTGAATATTTTATTTCTCACTGCGAGGAAGTCACACGTTAATTTTTTACCATTCTTCTTCTTTTCTTTGATAAAAGGATTTTAGAACATGAGAATTTTTCACCAATGTCATCGAGTAGTTAGAAATATTATCATTTTAAGTAGTGTTTATAACACTTCACAGTGTAGCGAATGACAAGATCACCAGGCCGTCTAATGGGCCGGGAGCATGGTGGAAATAATCGTAACCTGGAAACTGTAATAGATAATTAAACAGGATTAACATTCATTGGAGCAGAGAATGAGATTGAAGAAGAGAGTTTGAGATGCAGACAGAGAGAGACAGACAGGTTGAGTTGCATAGACAGCCAAGAAGAGTGAGAGATGGGAGACGGGGAGAGATGTTGAGTGAGAGAGAGAGAGAGAGAGAGAGAGAGAGAGAGAGAGAGAGAGAGAGAGAGAGAGAGAGAAAGGGGGGGGGGGAGAGGGGGGAGGGAGGCAAACATATAGACAGACATTTTTTTTTAATAGATAGCTTAGTTTACTGCCATTTTATTTTCTTCTATCTGTCTATGGCAACTTACCTGACTTGAGTGATTCAGCCGTTACCCAAGCTTTAAATGCCAAAGCCGTTTGTCTTTCTCTCTATTGCTAGACTGGCTGGTGGAAGTTCTAGCCTATTTTTAGAACTAGGGACGTTTTTCGCCCTCATAAGACACCGTGAAATTTGGTTGGGAGGTCTGGGTTGAGTGACATCATAAGGGCTCTCTTACCCAACGATGTGAACAATAAATTGTTCTTATCACGACTTTGATTTTTCTCACTTTTCCCCATTTTTTTCCCCCACAGCAGGTGTTTTGGGTGAAATTCCGGAGAGTGAAGAGAATGTTCTAGAAATTAGTTCCGTGCCAAAACCGGTGTTATTTCTCTCTCCTTTTCTTACCTGCCGGTAAAGCTATCTTCCTCTTGATGTCCATGACGTGATTCTATCTCCGCCCACTGCAGCCTCTGGGGCAAACATGCACGCATTGTCGGCTTCTCTCTCTTTCTCTGTCTGTCTCTCTCTCTTCTATCTCTGCCTTTGTCTCTATCTCTGTCTCTCTCTCTCTCTCTCAGTCTCTCTTTCTCTGTCTCTGTCCTCTGCGTCTATCTTTGTCTGTCTCTGTCTCTGTGTGTGTGTGTGTGCCTCTCTGAATCTCTCCTCCTCTCTTCTTCTACCTCTCTCTCTCTCTCTCTCTCTCTCTCTCTCTCTCTCTCTCTCTCTCTCTCTCTCTCTCTCTCTCTCTCTCTCTCTCTCTCTCTCTCTCTATCTATCTATCTATCTATCTCTCTCTTTCTCAGCTCCACTCCCGTTTTTGGAATCTAAAGAATTCCAAGGCATTCGGGCACCTGATTTCTAATCTCTCCCTGTTCATCTGCTTCCTAAAATAACATCAAACTGTCGGCACTGGCATATATATATATATATATATATATAAAATAAGAAACAGGTTTATGTGAAATGCAGACAGGCAATTAACAAATTTCACCAGAGCGGACGTTAAAATCCCGGTGAAAACAATCATCAAGGTTTTGACTGCACGGATGCTGAAACAAACCTTTCTACGTTCAACTTTCTCGTGTTCGCTTTTTATTTGGGTTTTGGCCAATATCTTAATTTGCTGCACTTTACCGTCGCCAACCGAACAAATAAATTCTCAGTTACAGGCCGATACTCAGTAAGAGTGTTTTGTGAATGACATCTTTCATTTCCTAATATAAAAAAAAAGAAAAAGATTTATAAAATTCTGTATAGAGATGAACGCAAGATAGCAGAGTAGGATTTATTTTCAAAATGTACTTGCGTCATAGAAGAGGAATCATGGAAGCCAAAATAAGAAATGAAGACTAGAGAGGTGCGTGTGTAGGAAGTAAGAGGATGTGTTTTACCTCATTTAGGAAAAAAAAATGTGTTGACCGAGGTAATCAACAGCGTCTTAGTGTTTTCAAAAAAAACAAAAAAAAAACAAAGTAGACGCAGAGCTGAAAAGGAAGTGACTGAAAATAGCTTTTTATTATCAGGTGTGGGAAATTCGATTTTGAAAGAAGATCCATTTCTGGAATTTTTATTATGTCAAAGAATAGGAAAAACGAAGACTGCTCAGAGATATAGGATGATTTCACACCAGTTTCATTTCTCAGCGGCTCAGGGGGAAACACTGGTTACTGTGGAAATAGATTGAGATACTCGTTGTACCGTCTCTCAGTCTAAGTGGTTGAACTTCAAGCGCTTTTTTTTTTCTTGAGAAGCAGATTGTTCTTATAAGCATCAAAGAAATGAAGTGTTTTATTTAATTAACACCTTCCTGGACAGGTGCAAGCTTTAGATCAATGTTTCGACGCTAAAGAAAAAAAAAGTTCGGACTTGTTTCAGAAAAACTGTATCGGCTGTTATCTGAAACGGCATAATGTTTCATAGCGAGAAAACCGAGAACAGTTTAAACTTATAGAGTTAAACCAGGAGATGGAATAAACTTTTAAGGGAAACACAGGGTTCCAGAAGCCTGTGGACGCAAGATTTGATTCTCAGAGCTAACCACCAGCATGTCTTTCCCGACACTGCGAGACACCAGAGACAAAATGGCGTTGCCAACATTCCACCGGAAGTTCAGCCATCAGCCCACGACACCTGTTCTCCCTCCAGAGAAGCTGTACCTTCTCCTGCCGAACCACCAGTGTCCCAATCCAAAGAATTGCCCCTTCCACCCGCCCGAGGAGCAAGAGGGGCAGCCGGAGGAAGGACCCGAACTTTCCGCTCCGGTGAACAAAAAGCGAGCGCTATCGCTGGCGTCCTGGGAAGATTCCGGGGCGTCAGAGAAACTCCTCGCGGAGAAGCTGGCTAAGATCAACCAGCAAATCAGTTCTCGCCTGGAGGATGGTCACAAGCTCCACCTGCCCAGAAAGACCTCTCAGGATATCAGCACGTCAGACCTGAGTGTGAGATCCGAGCTGAGCATCTCCACCGAGACGATCGTGGGCGCCGCCTCCTCCACCAGGGAGCACTCGGTGGCCAGTGATTACGAGTCGTCCTTGACCCTGGATTCTGGCGTAACGTTTGACTCGTGCAGCGACAGGGAGATGGAGGAGGACGAACCGCTGCCACTCATCCAAGAGGAAGTTGTCGTCCCTGACGTGGTCGTGCCTGAGGAGCTGCAGTACGTGCTTGGGTTCGGCCAACTGTTGATCGTTCTTGTATCTTGCATTCCTTGCCCGCATTAAAACACGGAGGCCACCGCGTGGATAGCCTTGTTCTTGTAGGGAAATCTTCTTAGTGCTTCCTCGGGGTCCTTTGTTTCCTGAATGATGACACTAGTTTATTTTCTGGGTCCAGGTCAGACGAGAGATCTGCCCCAATCAAATGGGATTCTTAAACCACCAATGACCATTGGTCACTCATGAACATCAGATCGTAGCGAAAGCCGTCATCGCCCGACTAAACCAAAGCTGAGAGCGAATTGTTGTGGAATTAGTTACGATATTTCATGGCTTTTCGTTCAAGTTTGCGGCTATAACTCAAACAATACCCTGATTAAGATCTATGTGTTCTTCACTCTGCAGTTTATTGCAAGTGAAGTGCGAGATATTTTGAAATAACAGTCGTAGCATACTAATTGAGAGGTGGGAAACGAAACGAGAAATTTAGGAGAAACTATCTCTGAAATTATGAGTGATTAGTATTAATCAAATTTTTTACCTCGCGGAATGGCTTTATTTTTTTTTCTTAGAAATAGCTGAGCATTTTACTGACATTCATTGGGTTTCGGGTTCGACTCTGGCTTTGTCATCTTATAGAAAGGGGGAACTGGGGGTAAGGGAGTGGCGGGTGGAGGGGGTACCTTTCTGACCAGTTCTGTGATTTGTTTGACGAAAAGCCACTGACCTCGTTTTTGTAACTCCTCGAGAACTGAAGATGTCGTGTACCCTAACAATAAAGTGTCCCTATTGTGTAATTTAAAGGTGTTTTTAAAAATATCGGTTTATCTATCTTGACTAAGGGGTTGTTAAGGGCACAAATAAAAAGGAGAGGAAATTCTTCTATTGCCACAGTTCAAGCCGCTCTAGTTAATGCCGACATCAAGCATTTCCTTTCTGTTTATTGATGATCGCAATTATTGTCCCGTAGTTATTTTCATACAAACTAATACTCTAATAGTTATTATTATATTAACTGTTTATCATCATATCATAATGAACTCAATTTGTCACTTAATGCCAACACGACCGTTTAAAATCCCAAAACGTATTACCAGTTTCTAAGCATATTCCCTGGAAAGCAATGCATCTATAACAGCTGTTCTTCCTCCTATATATTGAGGTTTTTGTCATTTTCATTTTGAGCGTCGCTTCAAGGATGAAAAAAAAAACTTGAACCGGTATCGGTCATGACGGTAATGTTTTTTTTTTCTTTTAATTAATTGTTACTGTTCTAACGGAATGTGTTTAAATGCTAACCAACTGACTTCCGTGGTTTTCACAGGCTGAAGAATGGAGAGCCCCTGGTGGAGGACGTCAACCATAAAGCTAGCATACAGGAAGGAGAAGCTACTCTGCAGATCCATGTCCTGTCCACAGAGGACGAAGGGACCTACACATGCCAGGCGGTCAACTCTCATGGAGAGGCGGAGACCAGCGCAGAACTCACCGTGGAAGGTAACGTCAGGCTCGGCCCGCGGTTTTGAAGAAAAAAATTTTAATGCTGTCCACAAATTTGATAATAAGAAAGTAACAAAAAAAACTTAAGACTCTCTCCACAATTTTCAAGAAAAAAAAAAACTTTAATGCTGCCCACAAATTTGATAATAAGAAAGTAACAAAAAAAACTTAAGACTCTCTCCACAATTTTCAAGGAAAAAAAAACTTTAATGCTGTCCACAAATTTGATAATAAGAAAGTAACAAAAAAACTTAAGACTCTCTCCACAATTTTCAAGAAAAAAAAAACTTTAATGCTGCCCATAAATTTGATAATAAGAAAGTAACAAAAAAAAACTTAAGACTCTCTCCACAATTTTCAAGAAAAAATAAACTTTAATGCTGTCCACAAATTTGATAATAAGAAAGTAACAAAAAAACTTAAGACTCTCTCCACAATTTTCAAGAAAAATAAACTTTAATGCTGTCCACAAATTTGATAATAAGAAAGTAACAAAAAAACTTAAGACTCTCTCCACAATTTTCAAGAAAAAAAAAACTTTAATACTGTCCACAAATTTGATAATAAGAAAGTAACAAAAAAACTTAAGACTTTCTCCACAATTTTCAAGAAAAAAAAACTTTAATGCTGTCCACAAATTTGATAATAAGAAAGTAACAAAAAACTTAAGACTCTCTCCACAATTTAAAAGGAAAAAAAAAACCTTCAGACGCTGTAGTTAAAGGGAAAAAAACTGAAGACTCTGTTCACAATTAAAAAAAAAAACAAAAAAAAAAAAACTGAAGACTCTGTCCACAATTAAAAAAAAACAAAAAAAAAAACTGAAGACTCTGTCCACAATTAAAAAAAAAAAAAAAAGCTGAAGACTCTGTCCACAATTAAAAAAAAAAACAAAAACAAAAACTGAAGACTCTGTCCACAATTAAAAAAAAAACAAAAACAAAAACTGAAGACTCTGTCCACAATGAAAAAAAAACAAAAACAAAAATTGAAGACTCTGTCCACAATTAAAAAAAAAACAAAAACAAAAACTGAAGACTCTGTCCACAATTTTAAAAAAAAACAAAAACAAAAACTGAAGACTCTGTCCACAATTAAAAAAAAAACAAAATCAAAAACTAAAGACTCTGTCCACAATTAAAAAAAAAACAAAAACAAAAACTGAAGACTCTGTCCACAATTAAAAAAAAAAACAAAAAAACTGAAGACTCTGTCCACAATTAAAAAAACAAAACAAAAAAAAAACTGAAGACTCTGTCCACAATTTAAAAAAAAAACAAAGAACTGAAGACTGTCCACAATTAAAAAAAAAAAAAAAAAAAAAATGAAGAATCTGTCCACAATTAAAAAAAAAAACAAAAAAAAAACTGAAGACTCTGTCCACAATTTAAAAAAAAAAAAGAAAGAAAAAACTGAAGACTCTGTCCACAATTAAAAAAAAAACAAAACAAAACAAAAAATGAAGACGCTGTCCACAAATTTAAAGAAAAAACAAAACTTAAGATGCTGTCCAAAATTTTAAAGAAAAAAAAAATTAAGACTCTGACCATAAATTTAAGGAAAAATAAACTTAAGTCGCTGTCCACAAATTCAATTTGAAAAAGAAATACAGGCTTTGGTCATAAGGACTTGAGAAAAAAATTCAGATCTTGTTCAATGCTATTAATATTTTTTTCTTGAGAAGCGCTCTGTCTAAGGCACTTAATACACCTCAGGACGGTGTCTTTCTCTGTGGATTTTTGTTCTCGGATCTCTTTCTCTGTGGACTTTTGTTCTCGGATCTCTTTCTCTGTTGATTTCTGTTCTCGGATCTCTTTCTCTGTGGCTTTCTGTTCTCGGATCTCTTTCTCTGTGGATTTTTGTTCTCGGATCTCTTTCTCTGTGGCTTTCTGTTCTCGGATCTCTTTCTCTGTGGATTTCTGTTCTCGGATCTCTTTCTCTGTGGATTTTTGTTCTCGGATCTCTTTCTCTGTGGACTTTTGTTCTCGGATCTCTTTCTCTCTTGATTTCTGTTCTCGGAACTCTTTCTCTGTGGCTTTCTGTTCTCGGAACTCTTTCTCTGTGGCTTTCTGTTCTCGGATCTCTTTTTCTGTCGGTGCTACTGTGGGGTTTAGAATATTCTGAAATATATGAAGAAATCTCCAGTTTATAGAGAACCTGGTGACAGATTTGGAAAGAGAAATCTCCATTTTTCAGAGAACTGGAGATAGATTGAGAAAGAGTTGTTCGATTTATCATTATGATTGCAAATCTACAGTATCTCTGATAGTTCGTAAGTGAATGAAACCATATTAAGCTTGTTTATCAAGTCTCAAATTTACTACTTGTATAATTCAAATAGAAAGCAAAAACACCACACTTGGAGGATAACTTGATAACAGTTTTGTTATTTCTTTTTTGTCCCGTAATTATAAAGTTGTGTGCCTATTTCCTTTTACTTTTACACCTTACTTGTAGAATTATAATATTTTTCACTACTTTTTTCCTGCAGCTCCCGCGTATAACTCTCATTTCATTTCTCATCGCACTAGTCCTTCTTAGTCTCTGCCAGATTTCTGAAGCAGCAGTTGAATATTGCTATGATTTTATTCTCTGCCACAGAGGTCCGTCATAGGAGGAAGCGTATGGAAGATGAGGAAGCCTCCGTGAGATACATGTAAGTTTTTATAACTCCAGTCTAGAACGTTACCAGTATAAGAGGGTTTTTTTATTATTGATATACGGCATTATCCCTGTCCTAAATACGCTCGAGGAGGAACATGAAATGATTTTTACGAGAATAATTTAAAAATTGATTCCATGAATTAATGTATAGCAGCCTGCGTTGAATTGCCTCAAAGTGTGGTATACCGGTATTGATCTGCGAACACAACGCAGCTAGATCAATGGTTCCAAATTATAAAAATTGTTTTGTAGCTTGCATAAGTTATTTAAGAGGAAAATAATGATAATAATTTGGCAAGAGCTTTATTTTATAAGTATTTACCGTTTACTGCTAGTTAATTATAACTCTCCAATTATTTTGAGGAGGTCGTGACTTGTGAAACATCTAACGAACTCGAATGATAACTTAGAGCTTTTGTAGCTTCACCTGTTCTCCTTAGCTCCATTTTTTTCCTGTCTCTTGCCATGTGGTGCACCTGGTTATGTAAATTTTATTTTGAAGTCCGGTGCCTGTGTTTATTCAGTAAAGAATCCGCGCTGAAGGTTTAGCGTGACCTTTTTCCAGCGAGCGGGTCGGCAACGGATCAGTTTGGAGCTCATTCTTTTAAACCCTGCAAGACGTGATGAGAAATTGCTGTATGAAGTAGGACACCTGATATCGGTTATTATTAGAAAAGACATGTTAATGGCTTTATATTTCAAACATTATTTTTTATCAACAAAACATTTCTAAATGCCTTGCACCTGTTCTGACCTCAGCCGCCCACTGACCCAGTATGACACAAGTGTCAAGGACACGAACATCGCGCCAGAGTTCACCCTCCCCCTGGTCGACCAGTCCAGAGGTGTGGGCGAGGAGGTGACCTTCACCGTCACAGGTTGGTCTCTCTCTCTCTCTCTCTCTCTCTCTCTCTCTCTCTCTCTCTCTCTCTCTCTCTCTCTCTCTCTCTCTCTCTCTCTCTCTCTCTCTCTCTCTCTCTCTCTATCTATCTATCTATCTATCTATCTATCTCTGTCTCTGTCTCTTTCTCTGTGTCTCTCTCTCTTTGTCTCTCTTTTTGTCTCTCTCTCTATGACTCTCTCTCTCTTTGTCTCTCTCTTTGTTTCTCTCTATATAACTCTCTCTCTCTCTCTCTCTCTCTCTCTCTCTCTCTCTCTCTCTCTCTCTCTCTCTTTCTCATAATAGTTAAAATTTTAGTTTTCTATTAAATCATTTCCCTCTTTTCCCTTTTAGAATATGGCACCTTTCTCTCTGGAACCAGAAAACATCTTGGAAGTAGTATTTTCATATGCTTCATTAACTTACAATGCTGTATTTTTCTTTTCTTCTTTTTTTTTTTTTTAGTTTTTTGGTCTCCTTTTTTCTTCCCAACTTCACCATCTTTTTCTGTGGTTTTTTGTTCTTCTATCGTCTTGTGAACGCTGAGAAAGTTTATTTTAAATCTACAATTTTTTTTCCCACCGGCTGCCGGTGAGTGACACTCCTTTTCTCCTTTCTATAGTTTCAAAATCCCTTACATTCTGTGAAATCACCCTTCTCCTTCTTCGCTTCCGCGCTCCTAGTTACCTGTCGACCCGAACCGGATGTGACGTGGTATCACGGCAACGAGGAGATGGTTAGGTCATCCCGAGTCTCCTTCCAACACGACAAGGGCGTCTATCGCATGACCGTCCTTGACCTCAATGTCAAGGACGCGGGAGAATGGCGCTGCAAGGCCGTCAACAGCTATGGCGAGGCTTGGTGTTCCTGTGACCTCAAGGTCTTAGGTCAGTGTAAAACCCTTGAATATCAGTTCATAGATCGGGTGGGGGGGGGGAGAGCCTGTGGGGGCGGGGAGGGGGGGGTAGATTGGGAGCTGCTCATAGCGGTATACTGTCTCCGCTGCTTCCTGGTCTCACGAATGCAGCAAAGAGGGCTTAAGGGGACATTCTTATATGAGTTGATGCAGTGGAAAATCTGTGTTGGGTATGTTAAAGAGAGAAGTAATGGTTTTGAATTCGTCAGTATTGCTTTTAAATATGTGTTTGTAATTTCTTTTTTTTTTTCTTCTTTAATTATGTTCAGCACTTTGGAAGTTATTTTAACGAACTGATTTATCTTGTCGTTTCAGACCAAGTCCCAGCAGGCCACTCTCGGCCCAGATTCACCAAAGAATTGGAGTACATGACGGTCACTCAGGGCTCACTGGTCAGACTCGAGTGTTCAGTGGTGGGCGAGCCTGCGCCAGAGATCAAATGGTCAGTTTTGTGAGACCTGTAGGATGGTCAGAGAAATCCGGTTATGTTATGATGGTCAGGGAAATCGGGTTATGGTTTTCAGGGAAAACCGGTTAAGTTATGATGGTCAGAGAAATCCGGTTATGTTATGAGGGTACAGTCAGAGAAATCGGGTTGTGTTATGATTGTCTGAGAAATCCGGTTATGTTATGATGTTCAAAGAAATCCGGTTATGACTTCCATGACTCTCAGCATTGATGAAGCGGTGAAAAACTATTTCTGTATGAGAAGGCGATAATATGAGTTGGTGAGTCACCTAAAGTAAACTCCTCTCTTTGAAGAATAAAGGCGTATAAATTTTCTTACTGTTACAAGTTGCTTTCCAAGAATTCATAGGGAGTTCAAACTAAGTAACTCACTGTGCAATCCATCAAGCGGATAATCACTTTATATCTTGAAAGATAGACCCACCTCTAAACAATATTCATCCAATTAGCAGATATAATAATATAGATAGTTTGGAAACATAAGGTGGGGGGGAGGGAGAGAGAGAGAGAAAGAGAGAGAGAGAGAGAGAGAGAGAGAGAGAGAGAGAGAGAGAGAGAGAGAGAGGAGTTATATTTAAAGCCAGCGTAAATTATAAATATGTTTATATTCGAATCTTATGCTTTATGAACATTTAAGACCTGCTAGATTCCACACGTCTATTCATTTTCCACCTTTAGAAGAGCCAATTAATATTGCAAACGTTCAATTAAAAATGCCCCGCTTTATTTCCTTTAAAATGGTGGTTATCTGCCGTGATTCTTTGATAAAATTTCATGGTTGTTTTTTCTTTATTTTCCTTCCAGGTTCAAAGACCGGCTCCGCGTGGATGTCTCTGACCGCCATTACAAGATCCGTCACTACGCTGACGGCAAGGTCACCACCGCGACCTTGGTCATTGAGGGATCAGAGGTCGAGGACGGCGGCATGTACATGTGTGTGGCTGAGAACTCCGCCGGCTCAGCGTCCAGCGAGGCCAAGATTCGAGTGCAAAGTGAGTGAATTACGTTCCGCTCTTATAACCAACCGGGTACAAAGTGGGTGAATTACACTCCGCTCTTATAACCGGGTACAAGTTAAGTGAATTACGCTCCGCTCTTATAACCGGGTACAAATTGAGTGAATTACGCTCCGCTCTTATAACCGGGTACAAATTGAGTGAATTACGCTCCGCTCTTTTAACCGGGTACAAGTTGAGTGAATTACGCTCCGCTCTTATAACCGGGTACAAATTGGGTGAATTACGCTCTGCTCTTATGAAAGTGTACAAATCCGATTGATTTAATACAATGGGACCAGTAACTTAAATTAGAAAGGTTTGAATTGTCCCTGATAATAAAACTAGACCGTTGGTTTCCAGTGCCCACGATGCTGGCACAATCACTGGCCTATCATGCCGAAAGAGGAAACACGCGTACACAGTATTGAGGTCAATATTCTCAGTATACATTTATGTTTAGTTTCTATAGCAATTCTGTCTAAATTCAGTAGAGAATATGATTTAAAAAAAAGAAGGTTCTTTGCTTCAATTTGGTAAAGACCTAATTATCGTTTGGTTATTTATCGCTTTTTATTTAAACTCGCAGTAAAGAGAATAATAATTCTGCTGAAAAATCTGATTCCTCTATGTTTTTCCCCCTCTTGTACGTTTAGAATGAAAGTATACTATACCTCTAAAACTATATGACTTGCTTAAAGCCACTTTACCGAGATAACTGGCGTCAGACAGTCTATTAAGACTTTAAGCTGTGACAGAAATTTCAAGTGAATAGTTAAAAAAAATCACCTAACCGCCGTATTGCTCTCTTCTACCGCCTCACCATTCCAGAGGTCTACGACCACCGCCCAGACAGAGACTCCACGGAGCCGCTAGAGAAACGGTCACGTGACGAGTCGCCGATGAAGAAGTCACGTATGGAGGTTCCGCCAGACTTCACGGCCAAGCTCAAGAACAAGTCTGCCGCGGAGGGCGCCACTGTGCGCCTCAACTGCTCCGTCACGGGAATCCCCGAACCTATGGTGCGCTGGTTCCGCGATGGGAAGGAGATCTATGACGGCCATGACTACACTATGAGGGTGAGAGACACAGGCTAGATAGCTTCATACCCGTTGGCTATAAAATTGCTATGGAACGAAGGTCTACTTTCGGTTTAATCCGCGGGCTAAAGCGTACACGGTTAAGAGGAAATTCCTGTTAATTCGAGGATAAATGTGTATCCCATGTTTTTTTCTTTGACATGAAGGATAAATTTCCATATCACATGTATTTCCCTCATCTTTTTTCAGAACAACTATGGCCTTCTGTCTCTAGAGATTGTCTACGCCAAAAAGAGTCTTGCTGGCAAGTACACTGTGGAAGCGTCTAACAATCTAGGAACAGTGTCCACCTCTTGTACTCTGGATGTAGAAGGTAAGGGCAGATGTCGAGGTGTCTCAATTGTTACATTGCTTGCAGCTATAAAACTTTTTGCTTATTGTGAAACAGTGAAAAACTATTAATTTAAATTATAGCCAAGTAAACTTATCTTAAGTTTTGTCTCCAGCCTGTATATGGCTGAGAAAACAGAAGAAAGGTTTATGGTAAAGCGTAATTTTAGGCAACTTGTTAAAAACAATTGTTTTCTCGTGGTCATATTAACCTCAAAATGTTCTATACTTGATGTTACGAGTTTTCTTCTCCTCTTTGTGGCTATATTTAGATGCAGATCATTTCTATTGATTTTGTTTATAATTACTTTAAATGCACTTTATTCTTACCATGATGTAGCATACACTTGGCATTAATATCAAAACATTCTTATATTAGACTTAATTGAAAATGCCCATGACCTACACCCTGGCAATGGCTGTACAATGTTACCAGGTGACGAAGAGCTGGACGCCTTGGAGGCTGACTTCCTCCGGCCCAAGTTCCTCACCAAAATCCAAGACATCTACGTGAACGAAGGTGCTGACGCCAGCTTCCAGTGTGACGCTACAGGCAAACCCATGCCTGCTTTCAAGTGGTGAGTTCGCAACGAGGAGTGCGCCTCGTCGAAATATTTTTCTGGAATTTTAAAAATGTGTAAGGAAAGGGCGTGAAGCACAGGATGGAATGGAAGAAATTGGGATAAATGGAAAAGAGAGGTACAGAATAGCAAAGAAAAAGGGTGAGATTTGGGGAAAGAGGTGAGGAATGAGGAGTGGGATTCAAATACGAAAAGGTCATCTAGGTTAGTTTTGAAATACCGCTCAATTTATAAGGACCAAGAACACGTCCAGCCAGATTCTAGGGAGTTTAAGGTATTATTCAGCTTACAGTTTAAAGATATGTCGAACTTAGTACACATTCATGGCTTACTGCCGTTGACAAAAAGTTTTATGTTTCAATGTTGTTGTTTTTTTCACCTCCCACATCCAGGCAACGTGACAACATCACAATCGTCGGTTCCAGGCGTATTGTGTCAGAGTATGATAACCAGGGTCACGCCACCCTGACCTTGAAGGAGGTCAAGGTGACGGACGCTGGACTCTACTACTGCATTGCCCAGTCGCGAGCCGGACGATCCAAATGCAGCGCCTATCTTCATGTCAAAGGTAGAAAACTTGTTGTTGTTTCTGTTTTACCGCCTTTCTTCATCATGACATAATGTCCCTTGCTTGTCTTCAAACAAAATGAATACCACACTGAAAACTCTAACTTGATTAGACGTCGTACAAGTTTTCAAATGTATTACTTTATCAATATTATTTGTAAACAAGTTTATTTTGAAATTTCATGTACAGCGTTCGTACCTTAAAGCTTATTTCTTTTAAGACTGGTGATATTAAAAAGAAAAACTAACAGCATCCATATTGACAATATAGTCAGAGAAATTTATTTAATTATCATTATCAAATAAAGTTTTTGAATTATATTTGTCTGATGTTAAGTAATTATCAAGGAGCTCCGTGTATTATTTACTTCAAGAATAAATGTTATCGGTTTTCTTTGACTTCCAGCCAAATCACCATCGCCCACTGAACCACAGGCTTACAGGAAAGCTGGAGCCAAAGAGACCAGGTCATCTCGCGAGAGGTCAGAGGGCAAAGGTGCGCCACCGTCTTTCGCCCTGCATCTCCCGTCCTCGGTGGACGTGGCTGTAGGACAACGCCTCAAGCTCGACTGTAGTGTGCAAGGCTTCCCAGTACCGCTGGGTATGTGCGCTGGATTTTTGGTGAAACATCGTGTGTTAGTGGTGATGAAGATAATGATGATGATGAAGATGAGGATGATGGTGATGATGATGATGACGACGAAGATAATGATGATGGTAGGGATGATGAAGAAGAAGAAGAAGATGATGATGATGATGATGATGATGATGATGATGATGATGATGATGATGATGATGATGATGATGATGATGATGATGATGATGATGATGATGATGATGATGATGATGATGATGTTGAAGATGATGATAACAATGATGATTATGATAATGGCAGATGTGGTGGTGATCGTGGTAGTAGGGATATTTGTAACGTTGGACATTTCTTTCCGGTTTGGGGAGATGTCGTCCACTTCAATATTGAGAGGATCAAAAGCAACGATTCCATTAGCTAGGACGACTTAACTATGAGAAATACGAGGTGTGAGATAATGATTAACGTTATGTCATCAATGATTATTACATCGATTTGTAACATTCTGGAAATATATTTATATGTGCGTGAATTTATGAAAAAAAAATGTATTGCTGTCCACATTAAGTGGATGTCTTCATGTTACTTGCGAGCACAAATGCATATATCTGCAAACAGATGCCCATTTGAGTCAAATATTTCGGTCATCTTTTTTACTTTTACCAACGCTGAACAGAGAATGCGATTTATGCTACCTTATTGGAAGCTCTGCTTTGTTGCTGATAATGTCTGCAAGAATGCACATTGGTGTAAAATTTGAAGTTAAAAAAAAAAAGGAAAACAGAACATGAGTGCTTGAGAGAACATTTACAACAAAATCATTTCGTTCTGCTCAGATCTTCAAAGTGCTTTTATTTGTTGAACAAAACTCTCGACTTCCAACAAAGAAACATAACTCTCTGTTAAACAGTATTCCCCACAGTCTGGAGCTGTTCTAATTTCAGTTTCCCCTCGTTAACTCCCACTTGTCTCGTCTGGTCCAGTGACCTGGCACAAGGGTGACCGCGAGCTCATGTACAGCCAGCGCCACCGCATCATCCTGTGCGGTACACTGCACACCATGGAGATACCCCAGGCGATGGCGCTGGACAAAGGTCACTACATCGTCAGGGCGACCAATGTCCACGGCACTGTCGAGTCGTCCTGTTTCGTCAACACTCTCGCTGCCGGGTAGGTGGAGTTGGGGAGGAACTGCTTCTCAAGTTGATTGGTTGATTGGTTGCTTGCTTTGTTGGTTGATCGGTTGGTTGGATGACTGATTGGTTGGTTGGTTGATTGGTTGGTTGATTGATCGGTTGGTTGATTGATTAATTGGTTGGTTGGTTGATTGATTAGTTGGTTGGTTGACTTATTGAGTGATTGATTGACTGATTAATTGAGGGGTTGGTTGATTGTCTGTCTGTCTGTCTGTCTGTCTGTCTGTCTGTCTGTCTCTCTCTCTCTCTCTCTCTCTCTCTCTATCTATCTCTCTCTCTCTCTCTCTCTCTCTCTGTATCTCTCTCTCTGTATCTCTCTCTCTCTCTCTCTCTCTCTCTCTCTATCTCTATCTCTCTCTCTCTCTATCTCTCTCTCTCTCTCTCTCTCTCTCTCTATCTATCTCTCTCTCTCTCTCTCTCTCTCTCTCTCTGTATCTCTCTCTCTGTATCTCTCTCTCTCTCTCTCTCTATCTCTATCTCTCTCTCTCTATCTCTCTCCCTCTCTCTCTCTCTGTATCTCTCTCTCTCTCTATCTCTCTCCCTCTCTCTCTCTCTGTATCTCTCTCTCTCTCTCTATCTCTATCTCTCTCTCTCTCTCTCTCTATCTCTCTCTCTCTCTCTCTCTCTCTCTCTCTATCTCTCTCTCTCTCTCTCTCTCTCTCTCTGTATCTCTCTCTCTGTATCTCTCTCTCTCTCTCTCTCTGTCTCTCTCTCTCTCTCTCTCTCTCTCTCTCTCTCTCTCTCTCTCTCTCTCTCTCTCTCTCTCTCTCTCTCTATCTCTCTCTCTCTCTCTCTATCTCTCTCTCTCTCTCTCTCTCTCTCTCTCTCTCTCTCTCTCTCTCTCTCTCTCTCTCTCTCTCTCTCTCTCTCTCTCTCTCTCTCTCTCTCTCTCTCTCTCTCTCTCTCTCTCTCTCTCTCTCTCTCTCTCTCTCTCTCTCTCTCTCTCTCTCTCTCTCTCTCTCTCTCTCTCTCTCTCTCTCTCTCTGTATCTCTCTCTCTCTCTCTCTCTCCCTCTCTCTCTCTCTGTATCTCTCACTCACTGACTCACTCCTTGTCTCTCTCTTCGCCACAGTGAGAAGGTGCGTACACCACCCGACTATAGACGGGATGCGATGCGCGAGGCAGCAAGAGGAAATCTTCAAGGTGGGTGAATGAATCATGTCCACTAAGACCTTTTTTTATAGCGCTTAGTTTTCATAAGATTAGAAATACGCCTTGTTGCTAAAGCTCTAATTAATGTAATTAATATAAACACATCTTGTTGCCAATTAGTGTAATAAGTGTACACGTATCTTCTTACTATAGCTCTATTTAGAGTAATTAGAGGTGTTTCGATATTAAATTAGGCAGTTACCCATTCTCTGAGCAGGCAAACAGGCAAAGATGTGTGATATTTATGACAGATAAATCATAAAAGGTAGCAGAGACAGGCGTGCCAGAATTACAAACAAATATCATCCCATTTCGTAGTTGTAAGATCAGCAAACAATCTTATCTGGAACCGCTGTAGCTTAATACATAGTTATAGTTCTACACGCTGACTTCAACACCGCATCGACCTGATACTTTATACTGTAAAGACTTTAAAACTGTAGATGTTGTCACCAAAATAGTTCCCCAGTAGCTGCATGCTTACTGTAGTTCTAGATGTGGCGTCTATTGAGCATCGCTCTAGCTACATACACGTAGTTCAAGATGGTTACATTAAGAGGGAAGGATCTGCCTCATACAACTACATAAATCCATAGAGTGACTTCTCTCACAGAGAGAGCTCCTACGAGAAGATTAATGATTATTTCTCATTGTGTTCTGGAAAATTTAAATTATGTACGAAAATAATCAAACCTCTTTGACTATATATTGCAAGCCATGAATCTTATTGTTTCCCACGATTCTGTTTAGTAAAGATAACTGATAATTATCTGAAACAGATATACCAAAGGATAATGTTTTTAATATCACTTTAAAATAGAATTATTCCTACTGCCATCAAAGCTTTTAGCGAGGTCATTATCACTCTTTGAAGCAGAAATACTCCGCCACCATAGTTAGTTAAAGTAGTGGTGACGTTTGCTCTCTCTCTCTCTCTCTCTCTCTCTCTCTCTCTCTCTCTCTCTCTCTCTCTCTCTCTCTCTCTCTCTCTCTCTCTCTCTTTCTCTCTCTCTCTCTCTCTTCTGTACTGCGTAGCAACCCGCAGCTTATTTAGTTTAGATATCTGTGCAAATGACATGTTTTTCTCCTTTTTCCCCTTTTTTCCTATCGCCACTTTCAGTAGCTTCTAGCTGTTTAGCACCGCTTTCTCTATCAGGTTATTTTAAACATTTCTCAAAGTCTCATGCAATTCTTTTTCCACCTGATTTTCAGGGAATGGTATGGTAGATGTGTGACTCTTTGATAACGTGCGTGTGTGGTTTTGAATTCGATTTGGATTTGTAGTGTCTATTCCTATAAATCTGTTCCATTTCATTTCAACCTTCTCTCGAAAATTAAAGAACAAATCAGTCATGTAGTTTGTAAAATAAGTTTCAATATAAGCCGGGTTTTTTTTTTTCCTCGACTATTTTTTTTTCTCCTTTTTATACTTTTTTAGATATCTCCCTTATTATTCGAGCAATTCATTATTTTAGTTCGTAGCGTAATGTATACCTATTATATTCTAGCATTTTGATGGTGAATCTTTACCAACCCATGATTTTCCTCTTTTTGACTCTTTTCTACACAATTTCGGTGTTATTTGAATCTAAAGTTTCTACAAACTTATCAAAAAACTGTGACACACAACTGTGTCCCTTTTTCCCAAAGCTCATGAACCAATCTTGAACCTTACCTCCTGTTTCCCTCCTTGCATGCTTCCTAACCGTGTTACCAGCAGTAGAGACATCTTCAGAAGAGGACGAACCCGAACCCCCGAGAAAACAGGCGAAAGGTATCACCACACACGCCCCGTGCCCCCCACCGTGTCCCCTAACCTCTCCTGTCTTACACAACGCGGTGTGGAAACTAACTCTGATATAACGTATTCACACGAGCCTCTACTACTGAGCGTTATATACGGGATAATTATTGAGTTTTCTGATACTAAAACTGTGCCCTAATCCTTATGGTTCAATACTGTCAGATCTTGTTTACTGATTCGTTGGAGAGTGTGAACATTCTTAATCAAAACATGTCGAATTCTCTCCTCTTCACCGTCGCTAACAGCTGCTCTGCTCTCTTTAACAAAATGCTGTAACATTCTCTTCTATTCTTCACGTTTCGGTTTGTGTCATCAAATAATATTATTATAACGATAATTATTGCTTTGTGCTTTTTTTTATTTAATGACGCGATTTGATTTCTTTTAAGCTCATTACTTCACTTATTTTGCTTTCAATGAAATGACAGTTTTTCTGTAGTTTGAAAGCCTCAGCCATGTTCTTAATAGTAACATTGCCGATATGGCGTATTGTTACAATTAATGTAACTTCGTCAACAACGCTAACAGTGCACCTTCAGCTTTGGATAGGGTTGATGTGAACAAGGAAAAAGGCTGCATAGGATAACCATTTAAATCATAATACATTCCATCAATCAGAAAAATAAATTGCAATTTGACAAATCTTCATTTTAATCTTTTAACCTTGATTTAATTTGGCAAATATCGGTGTAACTTTGGCTTATGATTTATTTCCTTTGTTCTTTTATTATTTTTGCTTATATCGAAGTAATAACACCGCTGATTTGTGCACAAGTTATATCAAGCCTAAACACTTAACTTTCTGATTAAAACAGCACACAAGTAAAATAATCACTTATTTAAAATGTCAGCACTTGCTAATATAATATTCACATGTGATTAGTTTGCACCTAATTATAGAAGTATTTGATTGGTCATTTCCTATCATATTTGTGTAACTTTTCGGATATCATTATAGAAATCACGTTTTATAATATACATACACTCTTTGTTTCTAATTTGATCAGTCATTTTATTTTTTTTATAAAACAAAAATCTTCAATCAAGCAATCTTTTAAGAGTAAATAAAAACTAGCTATCGAAATGTAATAATAATAATAATATTATTTGAAATTGAAAATAAAACTTCTATCGTCCTGGTAGCGATGACTGGACATAACTTGAGACTGTCCATCAGTCAAGCTGTTGGACCTTGCAGCTTCATTGTCGATTTTTTTTTTTTTTAAGTTTGGTGCAAGCAATGCACCTTTTCACAAAATTACCTTTCGGTCTTTATTACCACAGAGCAATTACTAAGGCTAACGTCACAAGGCGAGCCATTGTGTTGTCTCTAAGAGTAAAAGTTAAACAAGCAAAGAATAAGTAAATCAATAAAAGTCAAGAAAATATCTATTCATTATGTTCAAGGCAACAGAAGTGGTGTTAATTTAGAAGTAATCTCGTCCGTGTAAATTCAAATAATTTTCATTTCAATTAAGCTGAATTATTTTCCACCTTTTTAAAGACCATAAATTCAGATTAAATGTTAACAGTGATATGGTGATGTTTTCCTGGAAGTTGATATTTAGCACCGGTATTCAGGACTTGATTATTTCGCTTTCAGCTCCTTTCTTCATCAAGCATCTCCCCAAGACTATCGATGTCATGGAGGGAATCGATGTCAGACTCGACTGCATCCTCCGGCGGGGAATCGAGTTGATCCGCTGGTCTTCCTCCCGCTCCCCCTCCCAAGAGCGGGACAAAGAGAGACAACTGAAGAAAGAGCTGAAAGATGCAGGCTTTTCTGGAGAGTTCATTCCCCTTGAGACGGCGGCAGACTCCAGCCGCCCCTCAGCAGACGAAAGGAAAACAGGTGGGGTAGTCAAACAAACAAAAAAAAAAAAAAATGGCGGGAAAGTTGGAGTTGCGCCTCTTTAGGGCTTGTTGATCTAGAGACCTGCACTTAGGTCCCTCCTCCATTTTACCTTTTCTTTCTCCCCCCCCCCCTCTCTCTCTCTCTCTCTCTCTCTCTCTCTCTCTCTCTCTCTCTCTCTCTCTCTCTCTGTCTCTCTGTCTCGCTCTCTCTTGCTCTTTCTCTCTCTCTGTCTCTCTCTGTTATTATTATTATTATTGTTAGTAGTAGTAGTAGTAGTAGTAGTAGTAGTAGTAGTAGTAGTAGTAGTAGTAGTAGTAGTAGTAGTAGTAGTAGTAGTAGTAGTAGTAGTAGTAGTAGTAGTAGTAGTAGTAGTAGTAGTAGTAGTAGTAGTAGTAGTAGTAGTAGTAGTAGTAGTAGTAGTAGTAGTAGTAGTAGTAGTAGTAGTAGTAGTAGTAGTAGTAGTAGTAGTAGTAGTAGTAGTAGTTGCTGTGAATGTTTTTTCTAACCTCCCCCTGATGTTGCTGCAGAACCAGCTGACGGCAGACGAGAACACCCGAGCTTCCTGGCTACCCCGACTGACCTGGTCAGACCTGTGGGCAGCGAGGCAGTCTTCGAGTGCTCCACGTCTGGTACACCGGAACCGGAAGTGAAGTGGTAAGTCTGCTGGTGGTTGAGTTGCTAGGATTTCTGTGAGTTTGCTCTGTTTCCACGAATTAAAATGAAGAGTTCACTCAAAATATGACGTACCTGTACCTGTTTGTATTTTTTTCCTATACATTTCTGTCTGTCTGTGAGTCTCTCTCTCTCTCTCTCTCTCTCTCTCTCTCTCTCTCTCTCTCTCTCTCTCTCTCTCTCTCTCTCTCTCTCTCTCTCTCTCTCTCTCTCTCTTCTCTCTCGCTCTCTCTCTTCTCTCTTCCTCTCTCTTTTCTCTTCCTCTCTCTATAAATATATCTATCTATCTATGCCTTTTTCTATACACAAACAGATGTCTTAAAACTTTGGGACCTTTGATTTCATCAATTTTTCCTCCACTCTCCTCTTCTGTCTCTCTGTCTCCCTCACGGTCGCCGATTCTGTCCTCCCGTCAGGTACAAGGACGGGCGTGTTCTCATCTCCTCTGACGGCGTGCGCATGACCTCGGTGGGCAACAAACACAAGCTCAAGGTCAAGGCCATCCTCCAGTCGGACGAGGGGCAATACACCTGTAAAGCCACGTCCACTGCAGGCTCAGATTCCTGCTCCGCCAGGCTGACCATCGCTGACGGTCAGTGTTTTTCTGATGTTGTGGTCAATAGTTTTGCTTTACGACTGTCGTGCAACTACTTTTTTATTGTATTTAGGAAACCTAACCTTTTTTCACGCTAATGTTGCCAAGAATCGGTTCTGTAGTGTGATTTCCTTGATCTCAACATAAATAAGAACGTGTCCTAAATACGAAATGGATTGGTTTATTTCCAGCAAACATCGTGAAAGGGTATGGTTGAATGTTATGAGCTCACTACAGACAGTGGAACTGGACAAAGGTGGAAATGCCTTCTAGAAAATCATGTGATTTGTGAAAAAGATCTAAATCAGCTCTGGCGTCACTTAGTTCAAAACTCATAAAATCTGCACCTGTACTCCTTTGATATATAATATTATTGCCGTATATAATAATAATTATAGTAGTAGTAGTAGTAGTAGTAGTAGTAGTAGTAGTAGTAGTAGTAGTAGTAGTAGTAGTAGTAGTAGTAGTAGCAGTAGCAGTAGCAGTAGCAGTAGCAGTAGCAGTAGCAGTAGAAGTAGTAGTAGAAGTGGTAGTGGTAGTGGCAGTGGCAGTGGCAGTGGCAGTGGCAGTGGCAGTGGCAGTGGCAGTAGCAGTAGCAGTAGCAGTAGCAGTAGCAGTAGCAGTAGCAGTAGCAGTAGCAGTAGTAGTAGTAGTAGTAGTAGTAGTAGTAGTAGTAGTAGTAGTAGTAGTAGTAGTAGTAGTTGTACTTATAATAACAATAATAATAGCAACATCTATCCACCCCCCCCCCTCCTCGCACCTTTCCTATGACAGACTCCTCCCCTCGCAGACCCTCTACAGCACAAGCAGTCGAGGAGGGGGAGACGAAGGCGAGCTCAGCCAGGGCTGCCGAGTCGAAACCAAAGGCCGGGTGAGTTCAGTTCAGTTTGGTTTTTTATCATTATTATTATTATTATTATTATTATTATTATTATTATTATTATTATTATTATTATTATTATTATTATTATTATTATTATTATTATTATTATTATTATTATTATTATTATTATTATTGTATTTTCATTTATAAATTTTTAAAATTTATTTTTCTTAATGTTTCTTTTTCCTTTCGGTTACTGTTCTTTGCATTATTTAAGAAAAAGACTTTCAAAATTTATAAGACCAACTTCGACTACAGCCTGGCTGTGGTGCTAAGGTATTAAAGCAGATAGTGGAAAAATCTAACCCTTGGAGACGTCACCTTTTCCTTCGCTCCATACATCGGAGCTTTTATAATGAACCGAAATGTATATGTTTCACAACATGGGAAATCGACTAATGCTGTTATTTCTTAATTTGAAAATATTCCTTTCAAACGCTTTTTACGAGGTTATGAATTTCCGCGAAAAGTGCCAAAAGGTGAGCCACCTTCCGGGAAATACATTTATTTCAACCTTAATATTAACGGATTTTAATGGGTTTAAAAATAGATTTGGATTTACAAAAAAAGCTTTACTTTACTTATGGCATTTGTTTCCTGTCGTTTCAGTAAGTTTTACCAGCATTCTTTTAAAAATTATATAATCATGTCATACGGAGAGGTAAATTTGTTTCAGTTATTTGTACTAAACAGCCTTGTGTTTAAACGATTCGTCTCTATTCCCATGTCCCACCCAGCTTTGGGGTTCCAGAAAAAGCCGTTTTCAGCCAAGGTCTTCCCAAGAATATGAGCGCTGGACAGGGCGAGGAAATCGAGTTGCTGTGCCAGCTCTCGTCGTCTGCCGAGGTGGCTGGCGTCAGGTGGGAACTGGACGGTCGTCAGGTAAGCTTTGAGGTTTCCCGAATAGGGTTTTCCCGTAGGTCGCTCTAGTTTCGGTTTTGCGGTTCGTTTGGGATGAAAGAGATAAATTACATTATGGGTTTTTTTTTTTTCGGACCAATGGAGGCAAGAGAAAATGTTTATATATACATATTTATATGACAAGATTTTGTGAAATTTCTTTTCTTGGTGAATATAAAGTAATACATGCAGTTTGCTTATCATTCGAAAATCTCCTTTTCTAAGAGAAAATATCGCTGATACTAATAAAGATTGTTGTGATCGTGAACATTTACATAGTTTCAACCGTTTGATTGTCAATATAATGTTTATCAAGTCAGTAAAAAAACTTTGTAAAAAGCATAATACTCCAAAGTTATTTTAAGTTTATGGGCAATTTCAGTCGGTTTGTCCGGTTCTTTGATGTTTTTTTTTTTTTTTAATTTATTTAATTTGCAAATGTTTTACGGATATTTTTGTTTGTTTGTTTCACTCGACTTTACCACCGATAGCTTTATTTATACCCTTCCTCCAAACCCATTTTAGCTGAAATACTTATGATCATCTCACATGGATCAATACAAAATCAAATTGTTTTGTACCTTTTAGTTGCCACCGGAAGCGCGATATGTGATATCACGTGATGAAGACACGCACGACCAGAGGTTGACACTCCAGAGCGCGACCCCACAAGACAGTGGCAAATACACCTGTGTCGTCACGTTCAAGGACGGTGACCTTATCCACTCTTCCACATGGCTCACTGTCAATGGTCAGTAGGAGAAAAAGTAGTGTTCAGTTGAAGACTAATCAGTGTCCAGTAGGAGGCAAAATAATGTCTAGTTGGAGGCAAAGTAGTGTCTAGTTGAAGGCAAAGTAGTGTCTAGGTAGAGACAAAGTAGCGTCTAGTTGGAGGCAAAATGGTGTTTAGTTGGAGGCAGAACAATGCCTAGTTGGAGGCAAAGTAATAACTAGTTGAAGGCAAAGTAGTGCCTAGTTGGAGGCAAAGTAGTGCCTAGTTGGAGGTAAAGTAATGTCTGGCGATCATTGTTCCCAATTTATATTTTCAACAGACATAATCTTCAAAGTTTCTAATTTTGTTGTAATCTAGGATATAATGCTTTATTAGGAAAACTAGAAAGACATTTGGATGTTTGAGAAGCGTCACCTACACTTTGCGACTTGATCTGATAGATCTACATTCTTGATATTGTGAAATAGATTGGTGAAAATCACTAAAAACGAAGACAATAAAAATTGGAAATACGATAAGCTGATTAGGGTTAAAAAAAAAAAACGGTGTATGAAAAGAAATTGTTAGCTTGAATCATCCTTTAACTTAGATCCGATTCTGCTCTGCTTAGTTGGTTCCATGAAGACTATTTCAGGAGAAAATATACTGAAGATCCTAACGCCTTGGCTTTTGTAAAATTCACACTGTGTACATGCATAATTCCTGTATTATAGGTTAAAAGTCTAATTCTTAGTATTTTTTTTTTTTTTTTTTTTTTTTTTTTTTGGGGGGGGGGGGCAGTGTTACAGTTGCAAGTTGAAGGTTAAAGTAAATTTTGCAATTGTGTCATAAAATAATCATATTCATTGACATGGAAGGAAAATGTTAACATTTTATTGTTAAAGAGAACATTAACATTTCAGATAGAAGCTGTACAAACAGATAAGAGTTGTGATTCAGTAGAACTAGATCCTTTGAAAGCTACGAGAGTGCATACTTGTTAATTATGAAACATTTCTCTGACCTCGGCCTTTTGTTCCTTACTTCCAGCCAAAGAACCCACGCCCCCAGCCAAAGAAGAAGAGTAAGTTTTTTGTTGTTGTTGTTTTTGTTTTTTTATCCTTTATGGGAAAGAATTATAAAAAAAAAAATTTTCTGCACAACATATGTATGTGTTTAGAAAATAGTATCATATATTTCATTTCCTCACAAATTATTTAAAACATGCAAGCTGAGTGTGATTGAAAATTTTTAACACAAAACTGTCTTCAGCAGTGATGATAATCGGGAGTCAGCCTCCTCAACTTCGTCAGTTGTTGTGTTGATCTGGTTTCGACGGACAAAAAGTTCAAATACGCCGAAATATATTAAAGATAAACATCCATGTAATGGATTCCTATGATTTAGGTCATACTGCATGATTATTTTCAAAGCCTCCTCATTCTCTCTCTGTAGCTTCATGCCCCACTTCACTTCCAAGTTGTCTGACGTCACTCTCAAGGACGGGGATGAGTTGGTTTTAGAGTGTGATATCCAAGGAAACCCCAGACCTCAGATATCATGGATAAGAGATGGTGTGGAGATCTTTGATAGCCAGGTAAAATCATTCCAATTCCTCTATATTAACGACCAAATGATTTGATGATACATTATATTATTTGATGCATGCCAGAGGTCTTGACAATAAAACAATATTAGTTGGAGACGGTTTACTCCAGGTCCATTAAAATAATGGATTATACGTTTGAGTTTTCTGTATCACTAACGACCGAAGGATGAAGAAGAAAAAAAGTGTTGTGTTAATGTTGTTGTTATTATTATTATTATTATTATTATTATTATTATTATTATTATTATTATTATTATTATTATTATTATTATTATTATTATTATTATTATTATTTTCTTCACAGTCCCAGGCTTATATTTTGTTTCGTATTTTTCAATCGTTTTTATCACAGGACTTCCAAATTTCCATGATCGGCGATCATTGCAAACTGCAGATAGCAGACATCTACCCAGAGGACGAAGGCAAATACAGTTGTAAAGCGGTCAACGCATTGGGGGAGGCAACCACCTCTTGCTTTGTCACCGTTGAAGGTAAGTTATGTCCCTTTCTGTATTAATGAGAGAAACTCTCTGTAAGAAACAATGTTCTTGATTGAGTACCAGTTATGTGTGGTGTGTATGAGTGTATGTTATGATTTGTATGAGTGTGTGTTATAGAATTTATTGATGTGTATCTGAACCGGTCTTCTCCTGCCATGGACACAAGGTAAGTACGTGTTTGGGTCAAAAGTTTGAAAGTGAAAGTGCGAGTGTCTGTAATGTTTGTCCACATCTTTACACTGCTCATTCAGGGTTGAAATTATTGACTCTACAATAAAGTTAAATAAGGAAGTTAAAACGAGAGAAAGTGAGAATATGAAAGAAGTTTATCTTATTTTTATTCATGTATTTTTTTTTCTTTTACTTTCAGTATGATATTAGATTGCTTTGATAGTTTGGTATAGTTAGTCTCTTTGAAAAAAATATTTAAAAACCTTAGAAGGATTTTCTCTGGCTTGACAGCATGACATCGCTCAGAGCTTAACTTACTGCAGCTTCCACTTAGCAATATATCTATGTGGTAGTCTAGTCGCTAACTAACTCACAGGGTAATTCTGGTTTATACAACTTACTTCATGACTTGCTCAGTCATAATTAATAATGCTTTTCTCAAATCATTTTTTTTTTCTGCATACAATCATGATCATGCAATCAATCACACTACAAAACGCCAGTCACTGCCTTCTCGCGAGACACATAGGCTGATTCTAGAGTACCGAAATACATCATATAGCAAGATGGAGACATGGGCCATTAGGCTTGAAGGGGCGAATTAGAAATATGAAATTTTGTAAAATAAAATGTATAGTGAAATTCTTAACCACAACTGTTGGACGTCAACCGCTTCAAAGATATTATGTCCTCCGGTTAAGTATATATATATGTACACAGTCCTTCATAAATTATACAAGAAAATAAGTACAATGTTGGGTTTTTTTTCCACTGAGAACGTCAAACTTTTCTTGTCTAGTTTACACAAATCCTTGTTTATTAATGTACCGTCACTCAAAAGAGACACCTTGGATATTTTGAGTTTTTCTTTTTTTTTTTTTTTTTGTTTCCATCCATCTCTCTCTCTCTCTCTCTCTCTCTCTCTCTCTCTCTCTCTCTCTCTCTCTCTCTCTCTCTCTCTCTCTCTCTCTCTCTCTCTCTCTCTCTCTCTCTCTCTCTCTCTCTCTCTCTCTCTCTCTCTCTGTGTCAATCACTCAATCAACCACTCATACTTTCTTGATCAAGTCACCTCTGTACTTCTGGTCGATAACCACCATCTTTTTTCCTACCAATGTTTTGGATGCCATGTTTCCTTGTTTATCGATCACTTCTGAAAATTGTAACTAGAGTTAAAATGGGTTCAAAAAGAACAAAAAAAAATTGTTTGCAATTCCAGGCATCGACGATAGTTTTGCAATACTTACACCTTCATTTTGAAAGAATTGTCTGTGCTTAAGAATATCTTCACTTCTGATCATGCGGTTCTGCTTCCACCATAAGAGCTTTATGATTCTGAAATATAGGGATATTAATGCGTTCGTAATTAGGATATATAATGAAATATGTGTGGGTATTTCTGAGATGCTATTCTAGTATAAGCTACGTATTTTGTTTGGCTTTAGCTCCAGTTAATCCTGATCTCTCCGCTATTTTCCTTTTTTCCCCCTGTGTTTCTCGTTTCTCTGAAGAACTCGGAGGCTATCAGTCACGTGACTCCGCCTCCAGCCAATCATCTAGAGGAGACGGTAAGCTCCGCTGAATGCGTTCCTGTGCGCATGCCTCAGAAGTAGATCTTTCTAGATAGACTGTAGACGCTTGCAAACTGAGACTTGGAGACAAGCCGACAATCTATTGTTCTCTTGACCTGGTCATCTCCAGCTTGGGGCCAGGGGCTCTAAGCCACCAGATAAATGAATTATGGGATTTCTTAACGTGTTCTAAGTTACCAAAGAATTTCTTGGAGCCTTCCCTACAACCGGTCAATTCTAAGAACAGCCTACTCTAAACTCAATGCCCCATCTATCCAAACATTATTTATATTTGCATCAAAGTAATGGTTGTATAATTTATTTTCTAACATTTTGCAAGACTTTTAAAATTTAACAAAATCAGGCAAGTATAGTACCTTATCCAATATTATACTTCTCTACTGGGTTTCTTTCCCCACCTGCTACGCTATTTTATTTTCCTAACTGGTAAACTAGGGATCAGCTAAATGATAGATCAAGCAAAGAAGGCCGATCCGAGAGCAGACTCTGTCCATCTACAGTAAAGGTCGTTTACTCCAAGTCAAAGGTTTGCCTCTCTCTGCCCCTAGAGCCTGTAGACCTAGTTCTCTTACTTTCTTCTTTCTTTTTTTTTCTTTTCAATTCCGTTTTGCTTTATGTCCTATCTGTTCTTTTTGTTTCCCGCACTGTCGAAACAACTCAATATAATAAAACTGTTGACCTGTCTTGTCTTGTTGTTTCCACGTATTGTCGAAACAACTCAATATAATAAAACTGTTGACCTGTCTTGTCTTGTTGTTTCCACGTATTGTCGAAACAACTCAATATAATAAAACTGTTGACCTGTCTTGTCCTGTTGTTTCCCATACTGTCGAAACAACTCAATATAATAAAACTGTTGACCTGTCTTGTCTTGTTGTTTCCACGTACTGTCGAAACAACTCAATATAATAAAACTGTTGACCTGTCTTGTCTTGTTGTTTCCCATACTGTCGAAACAACTCAATATAATAAAACTGTTGACCTGTCTTGTCTTGTTGTTTCCACGTACTGTCGAAACGTTTCAATATGATAAAACTGTTGCTCTGTTTAACTGAGTACTGAGTCGTGCCAGTTACATACCGGTAGTCATATTGTATTGTTTCTGTATCGTAATACCGTCGCTAATTTTTTTTTAATCGCTTTTGTGGATTATTTTGTGTTCTTTTGAAGACCTTAGACTTTTTTCCTTTTCAATGAACTTTTTTCCCAATCAGATACATAAGAATATTTGCTTGATGATTTAATAGAGCTAGAGTAAAAAAGCATCAACCTTTGTTTATAGGACTCAATAATGATATGTAGAAGAGACTGGAATCCTTCAAACTTTGATCAGGGACGCTAAGATTCTGTGTCATTGAAGACTTCATATGATTCAGATTTAAAGAAAAAGGTTTTTACTCTAGACAATATGATCAATGTCGAAAAGATCTGCCTCTTTTTACCACATCTATATGAGAATAAATAAATACTTGTTTCCCAAAAATTAAAGCTACTGAAGAAGCCAAAATAAAACGCGAAACATTTCATATATTAAAATCCAATTGTTTTTACTGAGTTCCTTGTCCTTGAGTTCAAGGTGGTGACTGTTTTATATTATTAATATTTTTATAATTTAGGCTCCAATTTTAATTCTAATTTCCATTAGTGTTTTAGTCTTTTCTTTGAATTGTTTTATTTCTTTTCATGTTTTTTACCCCAAGGAATGCTTGTGTTGTGAAAATCAATGTCGTCTGTGTGTTTTTCTTCTCCGGAACTGCTGTGGTCAACCTCTAAATGTTGCAGGTAATTCTCCAAGCCATGGTGTCAACATCGTGCCACTCTCCAGGGGTTGTTTGTTTTTTATTGTTTTTGTTGTTTGTTTTTTTTTATCGGAGAAGTAGCTTGGGTTTTGAAAATGATTTGTGTAGCTTGTGGACCAGTCCTGAATGGGGCTGCTTGATGCCGATGACAACAATTGATTCGATAAAGAAAGACTTTGAGAGATTATTTCGTGCTATTTAGTTTCATGGTAAAGAAACATTAATTTTCAAACAACATTTAGGTACAGTCTTTGTACATCTATCTATATCTATCTATGCATCTATGCATCTATCTGTCTGTCTGTCTCTCTCTCTCTCTCTCTCTCTCTCTCTCTCTCTCTCTCTCTCTCTCTCTCTCTCTCTCTCTCTCTCTCTCTCTCTCTCTCTCTCTCTCTCTCTCTCTCTTTATATATATATGAGCTACCTGTCTAGTTCTATCTAGATCTATCTCTGTGATTATCTCTTCACGATTCCCTCATTTTTCTAAATTTCGGCCTCATTCATATTTTTCCATCCCCTAACCATTGTTCCATTGATTTTGCCCATCAATCTCCACCATTATTTGGACATCCAAACTCACAATCTGATACTGGTCACCAGCGCACTTGAAAAGAGCAGGAAAGGAATATCCTCTGTATTGTAGCAAGTTGTCTGCCCTTTGCTCTATTGTTTACTTCACCTCAAAGAATAAAATACAGAACGTAGTCTGTCACAATATCAGATTACTCTGTTGCCTCGATTGACTCGCGAAAATGAGCCTAAACGAATCTTATCAGGTCAAGCAATCTGGGTTTTTTTTCGTGGCGGACCAGCGGCATTCTCTCCCGTAGATGAGAGCCATCTCCAGTTACCGCCCCTCGCTGACGGTTTTACAGATCTGCGTGTAATTTATACAGGTTTATGAGTTTCTCATAGCTCGGAGTCTGGTGAGGCAGAATTCAGTCTCGTAGATTGAAAAGAAAAAAAAAAAGAATACATGTAGTAAGAATGATGTTCTGGACTCAAAACTTCATATTAAGTGAGGAAAGTGAAGATAAAACCGTTTGAAGCTTAAAGCTTGGACCTAAAGATGACAATTACGGCGAGATTTTCTATTTTTTAATCTTTGCCCTCTAATTGCTTCATTCGAAAAAAAAACAGAGACCATCATAAAATAAAATACGCATTTATTGAAGTTGACGGTCGGAAAAGTCGATTCTAAGCTAAACAGTGGTTCTATATCTATTACATGTGTTGTATTGGTTAAAGAAAAAAAAAATAAAAACATGAAAGAATTTTTCTTATTAAGTGTCTTTCAGGCGTTGTTTATATCATATATGCATACCAGTCCTCAACACACTGAATGACTTTGTTGAAAACAGCGGGTGATTTGGATGAAAACGTCGGAGGGGGAGGAGGATCGTCAGGCCCTAAGCATAGTTCGCCATGCAGCATTCAAACAATCGAAATTTTTTGTGTGTTCATGATATGCATGGATTCTTTTATCTATCTCAATCATTAGCTTTTGGAGTAAAGTTGTTTTTCTGTGACACAAAATGAGCCAGAGGTATGTATGTTAGAATGGACTGAACTTGAATCATTATCCAGAATTATGTATGTGGGAGGTCCTCCTACTATGACCCAGTTACCCATTTCTCTTCCCTCAATTGTGGGTCAACAAAATATTACTGATCCAAGAGATGACTCGGGTCAGCTGTCACTGGATCCACCGCTCCCCCCCCCCCACCCCCACCCCTCCCTCCCTGGCACAGGACTGTCTCGCTTGAGGCGCGTTGCTTCAAAGACCCCGTTTGTTTGATTACGAGAATACTTCTTGTTTCCTGTGACAGCTGAGCACTCAGGAGTTTCACATCATCGTCTGGACTCCTTTCTTTAATATTCTTTTTTGAAAATGATGGCCAAGAGTGTATGACAATTTGGGGATACGGTACAAAATGCAAAAACACTTTTTTCCCTAAAAAAATGAGAGAGAGAGAGAGAGGGAGAGAGAGAAAAAGAGAGAGAGAGAGAGAGAGAGAGAGAGAGAGAGAGACAAACAAAGAGAGAGAAATATAGAGAGACAAAGAAAGAGACAAAGATAGATAGAGAGAGAGACTAAGAGAGAGACAAAGATAGATAGATAGATAGAGAGAGAGAGAGACAGAGAGAGAGAGAGAGAGAGAGAGAGAGAGAGAGAGAGAGAGAGAGATGTTCTACTCTAACTATGAAGAGCACTTCTGTGAATTTTAGTTACAATGAGCGAAGTTAATTTTTTTCCATGCAGGTCCGAAGTATTTCACAGCCTTACTTAAAAAAAAAAAGAACCAAACTCTTCCATGATACACAAAAAGACGACCAAATATTATTTCAACATATTTTTGTATATTTGAATTATTCCCCTGTTCCGATGAACCACGACCAGTAAGTATAAGATGCTGCATGAAGTAAACCATAAATTTGACTTAACAGAACTCAAGTGACTTAGGGCCTCGCGACATTAAAATGTGAAACACAAATTTTAATTATCCGAGATCTAGAACTTGGCTTCTGTTAGATGCAGTGGTACAAGGGTGGATCTGGGAACAGCCATAGCTTTGTGCTTATCAGAGGTCCTTCTACTCGTTGTCTTCTGTTTATAAGTTGTTTGTGCTGTTTATTCCTATACTTTCCTCATACTATTGTCCTCATCACATACTCACACGCCCGTATTTCTTTTCTCTACGATAATTAATCATGAACTTTCCTCGAAGCAATCTACGACGCATTCAAACTCTGTTAAAAAATAAGGTCACTTACACGAGCTTCGGTAGTAGATCAGGTGCATCACATCGTACTGACTAGATCCAGGTCAACCGAGAGAGCGCTCTGTGTCACTGTGGCCTCGTTGAGTTTGTCCAATAACGACAATTCTAATAGGGAATGCCACTTCACAAAGAATTATGTCCCTTTGTTGGAAGTCGTGAGCTGTGTTCAACAATGAAAAGCATTTTGAAGAGCTAAGCAGAACTAAATAATTTTTTTTGTAAATGCTTTCTCTTTTTTTTTTCTTCATATTTCACACTTATGTACATTCTTAAAATTGCGCACGCTATCGCTTGATACTCAAACAACGGCTTAGGGCTGGTGGAGCTCATGACTTCAAGTGGGTAGCATAACTCTGTGAAATCGCATTCGCTACAGAAAAAGATTATGATAACAAGCCTCGCTTTCATTTCATGAGTTGCCAGGAGACTGACGATTTGACCGGGTTGATGTCTGTTTGGCCCACAAGGGGCTTAAGTCTTGGGCTTAGCCTTGTTAGTGTTGGGACAACTGCGCTCGCACATGTCGGAGCGGATGTCACCTCTTTCAGGTATTCGCCTCTCTGGAAACCTGAAAGAGTGAGTGGACTGGTGAGATTTGACACTCCAGGAACGCTGGATTAGCGGCGGTGGTTCTGTGTACACGGATTGTTGACTCGGTCACGAATGGGCACACATGTGCATCTGCCTTTTTCGGGTTAATCCCTTTTTCTAATCCTTCATGTGTCAAGAAAATGAAATTCACTTAGATTTAACTTAACTAAATCTATTGAGATTCTGTCGTCTTTTCACGAGTATCCCCACTGAATGGTTAAATATTGCGCCGACCCCGTACCTACCAAATCCCCTTCATCTGTTTGTCTATCTTACCGATCTAAACCTCTCTACTTTCTTTTCACTTCTCTGCCTCCTTACGGGACCATTGTTAACATACTATTACGAAGCTGGAACCTAAATCCGATACTTCTAGAATAGTAGGATAGAGGAAATTTATTGGCCTCCTGTGATTTTTGTGAATTATGTAGGAAGTCTTCAAGATGGTCACGGCAGGTGGGCGTCTCAAAGACCAGGTGGCTGCCAACCGACTCTAAGTGGGTAACTGGGGTGTGATATCCACTCAAGCACTCATACACGGAGATTCTATCTACGTGATGACCCGAGGATACAGATGGATTGGTTTGACTTTTCCGATACGCTCTACGAGGTTTCCGCCGTCATGAAAGAATACAAATAGCATGGCTAGAGTAAAAGAGGTGGTTTCGGTATTGATATATTTTTAATGGTTTAAACCAGACCAAAGAGGGCGATAAGTGAGACTTATCTGTAAGTACAATCTAGTAGTAGTAGTAGTAGTAGTAGTAGTAGTAGTAGTAGTAGTAGTAGTAGTAGTAGTAGTAGTAGTAGCAGTAGCAGTAGCAGTAGCAGTAGCAGTAGTAGTAGTAGTAGCAGTAGCAGCAACAGCAGCAGCAGGAAGAGGAGGAGGAGTAGCAGCAGTAGCAGCAGGAGGAGGAGTAGTGGCGGTGGTGGTGGTGGTTGTGGTGACGGTGGCATCATTTTAAAAACCAGTTGT
Organism: Elysia crispata; assembly: GCA_033675545.1. NCBI lineage: Eukaryota > Metazoa > Mollusca > Gastropoda > Plakobranchidae > Elysia > Elysia crispata. The sequence goes on from JAWDGP010000241.1 coordinate 460,186, forward strand.
TGTTGTTGTTGTTGTTTTGTTAATGATGATGGCCTTATTATGTTTAGTGTTGTTTTTCTAGAAACAGATTAGGATTCCTCAACGAACATAGAGCATTAAATTTGTACTGCGCACTGCGTTTTAAAGTGGTTGAATGTACCCTGGCAAGATGAGAGCAAAACGATGTAGATCTGTGATCTTGTAAAGCACCACTCCTGTCTCTGTTGTACTCTATTGTACTCTGTTGTACTCGTTAAATTTAATCATCGCTTTTAGTGTTGTGGCGTCGACGGCCATGGGTGTGTGAGACCATGCGATGAAATGTCTACTTCTCTACAAAACCTGCTTGAGTACAGTCTATCATTATCTAGATGTTATCCTCATTTTAACCACAGTCGTTTTCTTTGAATAATTGGGTTTGAAGTTAGGAGTTCTTGGGTTTCATGGCTTCGAGTTACAAACCAGACCCGCTACTGTCTCGGATGATAGACTAGATCTAGATAGGATGGGCTTTGGTTTGCACCAAGCGGTAAGCCACTATTCCCTCAGTGAAGAATATAAACTAGATCTATAAGCGCTAATAGAGTTTTGTTTTGCTCTCCATAGCGCCTAACTGAGGGATGTTTGAGGAATTCTCGTGGTTTCATAGCCAATCCTTAGATATGGACCTGGTGTTTGTACAGGGTAGACCCAGACTCAGGGCCATTTGAGTTTTCCTGTATGAGATTCTTAGATTGGGGACATGAAGCATTCTAATACTGCGTCATTCGATATTCGAGTTTGGTTCGTAATTAAATTTATTCAGCGCATGTAGCTGTGCGGGAGTTTTCAATTTTTATAAAAGAAAAGTTACTTAGAATTCTCTCTCTCTCTCTCTCTCTCTCTCTCTCTCTCTCTCTCTCTCTCTCTCTCTCTCTCTCTCTCTCTCTCTCTCTCTCTCTCTCTCTGACCATTCTGTCTGTCTATCTACATGTCTAGCTGCCTGTCTGTTTCTCTCTCTCTCTCTCTCTCTATCTCTATCTCTCTATCTCTATCTCTATCTCTCTCTATCTATCTATCTATCTATCTCTTTGTCTGTCTCTATCACTTTTCTCGCTATCCCTCTTGTTCTTTATCTATCTTTCTATCTATGTCTTTACCTATCTATCTGCATCTCACCATATAGAACTATCTATCTATTCTTCTCTCTTTCTCTTCCGCTCTTCAAATAACTGGCTCTGTTCATTACAACTTGGAAAAGTAAAAAAAATCTTGTTACATGAGCTTCTAAGTTTATTTGACCTTCACCCAGAGGTTAAACCAGTGTTCTTTCCAATGCGCGGTAACAAAGCGCAACATCAAGAAACCTCCCGTATAAAAAGATTAAAGTTAAGAGGGTGCAACGTACATGTAATGACAGGCTGCTACCACAAACTACTGGCTGGTGAGGTTACACGGCTGCTTCAGGTTAGATGAAATCGCCACACCACGCAGGTTTTCAGACAGACCGGAAATAGTTTGGATGTTTGAGAACAATGGCCGAGTGAACTCGCGATTAGGATGCAGGTTTTGGAAAGGGGACATAATCGTGCAGAGCTTTCCAGTGGTTGTAAAATTTGGTAAATACCGTGTTGTTCTTAAAATGCGGCAGGATAAAAACACAAATAAAGCGGGCCTTGGAAAAATAATTTTAAGTTCAATATTTTATGTTCCAAATATTTAGTACCAAATACTGAATTTTTTAGCATTTTTCATTATAATTTTGAAAATTAGAATGTTTAGATTGGGTTGGTGGGGTGTGGGTATGGGAGAACGGATCGCAACCAACTTTATCTTCTCCTTCCTCTTCCACTACTATTTTTTTTTTTTTTTTTTTCTTGTTGTTGTTGTTTTTTTCGGACAAATAGTCTCTTCCCTTGAGAGAAAGTAGATAAAGAATTGGGTGAACGTTAAAAACTAGGAGGCAATATTGTTCCACGTCTTAAACTCCGCGGCCTTTCAATCTTAGAGCTGGGCTTTATACGTAGACCTCCCATACCGGTATCACAAGGCTTATTCCTCGGGATTGACTCTGTTGAATAAAATAATGGAGAGTTGAGTGTCTAGGAAGGGCAAGTTATGTGTTCACTGTGAAAATCCTGCATCGTGGGTTTTGTTGTTCAATGTTTCATTAACTCATTTGACTTTCATGTCCTCGAATTTAATGTCAACCGTAATTTTCCATTCTTCACCCTCTCCGAACTCCCTAGTCTCTAAAGGCGTATTTGTACATGTATCACCCACTCTCTTCACTCATTCTGGTTCTTGGCTTCCTGCATCTAGCGTTGAGGTTCTGTTTTTTTTTTTTTTTTTTGATCTTATATCGCTCTCCATCAATGTGAGTTTGTACCGGAATTCCCGAAGAATCAACGAAAACAATTCTTTTCTGTTCTATTTTCGTCTTTCTGAAAAGGCTGTAAATACAGATGGATACAGAGAAATGCTGGCGAGAGAGCAATCAGAGAGCAGGGCTGAGAGAAAAAGACAGAGATGTATAAAATCAATGAAATAGAGATCGAGATAAAGAGAGACAGAGTGTGTGATGGAAGTAAAGATAATCCAAAATAGAAGGGCAAAAACATAACACTTGCAGGACAATTTGATAATTACAAAGGACCCAAAAGGACGCGTGCGTGTCTGTAAATAGTAGTTAGAGGGGCTAAAAAGGAACAGGCACACGGCTTTATAATTACCTGACCAAAAAAAAGTTGACACGAAGCCTCATTAAAGGCGAAACGTTTATACCTTAAATTTAGAGTTGCGTTGTTTCCTTTTTTGTCCGGTATTTATCTTTTTAGCTTCGGGAGTAGAGAGATTAACAGGAAGAGAGAGAGAGAGAGAGAGAGAGAGAGAGAGAGAGAGAGAGAGAGAGAGAGAAATAGACAGAGGGAGATATATATATATATATATATATATATATATATATAGAGAGAGAGAGAGAGAGAGAGAGAGAGAGAGAGAGAGAGAGAGAGAGAGAAAGTCAGACAATCAGACAATCAGACAGACAGACAGACAGACAGACTGACTGACTGATTGACAGACAAGGGTCTTCAGATTTGCGAAAACTATGAAACAGGGAGTAATCAGTCCTGCCCGTCCTTCGCCTGGGGCCTCTGACAGTTCTATAGACAAATCGCCCGAGGCTACTAAATATAGCATGTCTCAAGGCCACAACCAGGGCATTTTCATATCTTATTTCTAGGCTAAGTACAGAAGCTAACTGTGTAACTACATCTAAACTTCTTGATAAGTGCGTGGCATCAGGTTTGAGGAGAACTAAAGAAAGTTATTCCTGTATCAGACTTCCGGTGAATATTTCTCCTTGCCGCATTTAGGAGTATCAATTGTCTGCACTTCTATTCACCAACTGTCTAACTTATTAATTTCATTCACTGTCTGTTTCATTTATTGCCTCACTGCATAATAGGCTTAATTAATTGCTTCACAAAGTCTTAAATGCCGCAACATGTTTTGTTTGTTTCAATTTTACCCTTCATTTTGTCTCTCTTTTAATCTTTTCTGTACTCGGCTATCAATTTTCTTTTCTTGATCTCCTCCTCCTCATCATCATTATCATTCTCTTTCTCTCTCTCTCTCTCTCTCTCTCTCTCTCTCTCTCTCTCTCTCTCTCTCTCTCTCTCTCTCTCTCTCTCTCTCTCTCTCTCTCTCTCTCTCTCTCTCTCCCCTTCTGTCTCTTTCTTTCTTCCTCTGTCTCTGTCTGTCTGTCGCTACCTATCTCTCTATCTCCATCTATCTATCCATGTACATCCAATTTGAGGAATTTACGTTTAGCTGTGTATACAGTCTTATACTTACAGAGTATTTGAAGTCATGCAAAGATCTTATGGCATGATCCTTTGAATATCGTTGTTCCTTATCCCTAAGCTGTCGCCAAAGAATCCAAACTTCGCTCTCAGCGTGTTGTGTATGCTCTACCAGCCAAGTCGCCATCTCTCCTCACTGACTACTTAGGTTAGCTCTGAATAAACTCATTTCGGTAGGTGCAAGTAGATCCACGTAAGAATGATCAAATCTACAGATGCTTACCCCGAGTCAACTGATTTCTATTTTCAGACCGTTCTCTATAATACGCAACCACTGTGTGAAGCAAGTGACTAAGAATAAGATTCTGTAATGACAAACGAACTAATGTGAGGTACATGTATTTTGTTTTATGACTCAGTTTCTTTCTCTATGTGAACACCACCCGTAATAGTGAGCTGGATTTTAAAAAAAAAGTTCTTAAATGGTAACGTTACAATGAAGTATCATGGCTGCGTGGGCTAATAGTTCCAGATTCCTAGAATTGGATGTATAATGATTGGGGAACGGGATGTAGATGGATAGATAGGTAGAGAGAGAGAGAGAGAGAGAGAGAGAGAGAGAGAGAGAGAGAGAGAGAGAGAGAGAAAACGATGAGGAGGAAGAGATCAAGAGTAGTGAAAATTGATACCGTAACACAAAAAAAAAAAAAATTAAAAAAGAGACAAAATGAAGAATAAAATGGATAGCTATGACTTTGTATTTGGGACACTCTCACGAAATAAATTTGTGGAGTCTAGGAGACGGTAAAATTTAAAATTTAGAGCACCGTAACTTTTGTTTCTGTTACATGTTAAGTTACCCGGATGTTTGTGGACTTGAGTACTACACAAAGCTCGAAAGGGGAAAACGTTTGTCTGCTCGAGAAATTTGTGCTGATTCCTTCTGTTTTCCCTTAACCCTCCTCAATGACTTCCTATCCTAGCCCCACCCTTTTCATTTCCCCTTTTCGATTTTTTTCCGCCCCTCTATATGGGCGGCTGTAATTTCGATAAGTAAAATTTTTGAAAAAAATTTAAATTCTAATAGCTAGTCTTAATTTTTAAAGTGAACAAAAAATATTGTAATTTTACTTTACTCCGTTGGTTCATGTTTCTTATTCACCACTGAATCTAATCTCATGAAGGCTAAATTCATTAAGTACCGGTAGAAAATTATAATGCATTCAATTTCCAATGCCAACTTGACTTTGAACTTAGTCTTGTGTGTCCCTGTTCGATGACGTATGAACGTCGAGGCACAGTCAGCCTTTATTGGTGTGTGTCCCCCCCAGGGGACCAGACATCAGAAACCCGTATCACCCAGCGGGACCTAGGTGTTCTGTGTTTGCTCAGATCTGGGTATCTGATCTGCCCTGGTCATGCTAAGCCCGAACAAAACGTGCCTCTGTTTGTTCTGGTGCCAAGGTCAGGATGGGGATGTTATGGAAGGATTAGGCTTGGTTTATGATGCCCCTGGGGCAAGTGTCAATGATGTCATCGCTAGCCGCTGGAACGTGTCCGTTGTCAGGCTGCTCTGTCTCGTAGAAATCTTAGAATTTCTGTAAAAGTTTAAAGCTTCCCCTGAATCTAATCACTGTATTATAGAGTAGGTTTTCCAGTTTATTCTATGTTTATTAGAGTTTAGGAGCACAGGGATCCAGAGTTTGTGTCTGGGATCTTAGGAGTTTTACATGCTTCAGAGCAGCGCCTACTTGCCGCATAAAACAGTGCCCATTGTTATAAGAAATAAACAACACATAAGAAATAATACAATAGCAACACATTAAGCAAGAATAACCTGATCTACTAGACATTGCGATTCTCGGAAATAAGATGGAGATTTGCTACGACTTAATTGTTAGGCAGGTAGAAAGAACCAAGTGTTTGAAAAACTTGAAGAACTACGGCTTATGTTGTAACGCCTTCCAATAGATTCCTCAAAATAGACCATACAACATCGGCTCCATTAACATCCACTGTTGGCATCTAGCTCTGCTCTGTCTAGATCCTGTTAGATTTGAAAGCGGTATGGGGCATCAACACATTTTAAAGACTGAGAGTGGAAGTTTCGGCTTCCATGGGGCAAAGTATGTTGATTTCAACCTTGATGAAACTTTTAGGAGTTTAAGATTCAGGAAAAACTGTATGCAAAAAAAAAACAAAAAAACTCCTTATCTTCCCATATTCCCAATCATCTGAGATTGGCGCGTCAAGTTTAGGGCCTTATTGAGAGAGTTCCCAGTGCCCTCAGGTCAAGCTTTAGACCTGCATGTAGAGAGAGAGAGAGAGAGAGAGAGAGAGAGAGAGAGAGAGAGAGAGAGAGAGAGAGAGAGAGAGAGAGACAGAGAGAGACAGAGAGACAGAGAGACAGAGACAGAGAGAGAGACTAGGCTCCGCGAGATCCAGCGAGTCAGAGATATGATTACTATCATCACCTTAGTCTTACCACCATCGACCTGGCCTCTTTGGGCATCCAACGATGACCATCTCACTCCTCCCCCAGCGCTAACGATGGTAGAAAATCCCACACTCCTGAGGTAAAGCAGACGCTTGGTACGGTTACATAAAAAAATAATGATGTCATCCGACAAGGATGTGCTTGGACAATGTCTGTCTTATTCTTTCATAGACACGATAAGCTTTGACTCTACCAAAAGTAAAATTTTCCCATCGCTATAACAAGACAAAACAAGGCTCTTTCCCCGGCCAAGAAAGCCGGCCATTGTCTGTGATAATTGCAGGGCTTTAGCCCAGCTTCTGGCCATGTCCACTTTAACAATACCTTGACCAGGAGGGATTAAGGCTAGTGGGCTCTTGGTCAGGCTTGAGGGTCCAGTAATGATTTCCCCTTTTAAGGGGATTGGTGGTCACTGCTGGAAGGCCAATAACGGCGCCTGATCCAACCCAGGCCGACAGTTTCATCTCTTTGAATTGTGTCCATTTTCTCAAGGTGTTAACAGCTTTTCAGTCCGTATCTTACCTGTTAATAGTTGTTGTTTCTCTGTCTGTCTGTCTGTCTGTCTGTCTCTCTCTCTCTCTCTCTCTCTCTCTCTCTCTCTCTCTCTCTCTCTCTCTCTCTCTCTCTCTCTCTCTCTCTCTCTGAGTCTTTCTATCTATCTGTTCTTTTCTTAATTTTCTATCTTTCACTGTCTCTGCTTCCATCACTCTCTCTCTCTCTCTCTCTCTCTCTCTCTCTCTCTCTCTCTCTCTCTCTCTCTCTCTCTATCTATCTATCTATCTATCTATCTATCTATTTACTAGTTTTATGTTTGTGTGTAAATATTAAGTCTCCGCTCTGTTACCTGTCTATCTCTGCCAGGTTCTGTTACCGTTTACTGACTGTCTCTGTCTCTCTTTGTTTCTCTTCTTCCCTCTGTGCCTCTGACTCTGTCGTTCCCTAGTTCTCTCTATCTCTCCCATAACGACATACCATCAGTGTTCCTACTAGTATCATGGTGTTATTCTTGACTCGACAAGAAGACGCCGACAATCATTTTCCTCCATTATATTAGTTA
>JAWDGP010000241.1:472500-487500 GCA_033675545.1 Elysia crispata
TAATATAATTTGAGTTTTTGCCCATCTCCAGGCAGATAGGAAACCATCAGACTCGGCATCAGTTTGTAAACTAATGGTAAACTCAAGCCCTTTGTTAAAAGCCCAACTGAAAACCAATCCAATTCTGCGCTCTGATTTTCTCACCTTCTTAGTGAAAAAAACGACAACCCATATCATGAGAGAGGCCTTTCCTCTTTGAGAATAGAAATAGATCAAGGTTAGGGGCAAATTCATTCATTATCTTTCCTCTTCCATCCTTTGTTCTTCTATATACGCTGTATATATATATATATTTTTTTTTCTGTATGATTCCCTTGAGAAGCTTAGGGGACGTAAAATGTATGAATGAATAAATTTGTGAGGCATTTAGCAGGCCTCGTCCCCAGCTGACCCTAAGGTCAAAGTTGAATCCAGGGAATCTGAACTGTTGGGCTCCATATTATAAGCCAAATCCTCTCATGTTACAAAGCCAAGCCAACACAGCAACCAGTTCTTGCATGAATCTCTAGTTAGCCTTTTTTTAGATCTTTTTTACTCATGGCTTTAACTTGCTTCCAAATATTAAATTGCCTACCTAGAACAAAGGCTGAGCTTTGTTTAGTATACTGACTGCTTTTTTTGTTGTTGTTGTTGTTGTTGTTTTTTATGCTCACAGAGTACGCTACTGTCCGCTATAGTAATTCTCATGTCTCACAGATAAATCTTCTGACGACACTGTCTTAGGGTACTTGGGGTGTGAATCGAGCAAAGCGGAACTAGCAAAGATTATTGTGATCCAAATCAGACTGAACAATTTTTCCAAACAATATCGCAAGTGTTTAAAAGACTTTGGCGGTGCCTTTTTTTTTTCTTTTTTTTTTTTTTTTTGTAAGGAGAAACAATATTTTACACTTCAATGTATAGAAGATAAAAAAAAAAACAATTTAAATCTTTTAAATCTTAAATGATTTTGCTGGAAGCTCAATTAAAATAATACTTTGGTACAAAAAACTATGCTTTGCTTCTTAAAGATGAAACTGTCATTATTTTTGAGACATGATATTTCTATTTCTTTTCCTGTATTGCGCTCATCTAAACCTCTATTTTCAAATACTGAGCCACGCATGCTTTTGTCTCCACTAACATTTTTTTCTTAATTTTAAACGAAATCTTATTTTACTATTTTTTCCCCACGTTTTGAGAGAGTGCGCTGTGTGAGAGGTTAGAAATGGTGTGATTCGAGGGTGACAACTTTGACTATAAAGTTTTCATAAAAACTTACATATAAGCTCTTTGTTTTGCAGATCTTGTTTATCAAGTGTGTGATAACCTTTTCCAAATCCTTATGTAAAAAAAAAAAAATCTTATTTTAAGGTTTCAGTGTGAAATCTGTTTTCTACAGAGCATGTAGATTTGTCTTTCTAACGTTCGCTCCTTTTGCCTCCCATGTTTCCTCCCCACAGCCCTCGCATGACAACAGGTCCCGGGTTCATAAACAAATACATCTGGTTATCCCTGCCCTTCATTTTTCCCTGACGTCTGCTACCACCACCATCACCACTACTATCATCACCTTCACGCGCATCAACAACAGCACGAAAAATCAACACTACTACTAGACCCAGAGAGGAGACAAGAGGCGCCACTCAACGACCGCTGAGACTGGCGCCAAGTGAAGCAAAGAGCGGCTACTCTCTTGTACTATACTACACTTTTAGTTGGTTTTAGTTTAAGCAGGTCCATATAAAATTTGAAAAGACAAAAACGTACGGTAAATGTACAAATTTAGTATAGATACCAATTTACAATGTTTTTTGTTTATTTTTTTTTTTTTAAGTTTTAGTGAATCTCTAAGGAAATAAAGATAGTACGCCTGCAAAACTTCTTGGTTTTTTTTTTTTCGTAACTGGGAGCTATTCCATAAGGTTTTTAAACAAATTTTGCTGTTAGGTCTTTACTCCTTAATTCAAAGATGTTGCACTTTAACAACGACTTCAAGAGAGTTGAATCTGACAAATTGGACAAAATGCAGTAACAGTTACGTGAAAATTCATTAAAAGACAAGTGCACTTTTGTAATTTTCTCTCCAAAAAGAACATCCATTCTTGACCCGTTTGCCTGCACCCCGATAAATGACCAGAACTTGTCATTTCCCAGTTCAAATTCGACAGTTCTAAATCACCTTGAAACAAAGTCTCACATCTTGGTGTCAGTAACTTTGTTCCTATGTAGGCTTACGAAAAAATTCAGTTCATGATGGAAGAGAAAAGTCAAGAAATACTTTTTATTGCACTTGCTAAATACGAAATAAATATCTATTCGTGATTATATCCTAGTAGTTATTTTGTTTAGTCTGATTTAGTGGTTTTTTTTATACTTGTACTTTTGTCTCTAGCATTTCAGAAATCAACAGTTATTTTACCTCTGGATTAGTTTTTGTATTCTTTACAACTGTCTTTTGACTATTGTCGTAGATTTTATTTTATTTTTTTTTAGAATGAATCTCTGAAGTTTTGAAGTTACAATGAGGTTGTAGTGATCAAACAAAACCCCCCAAAAAATATATATTTCCATCGAGAGTGAGCCGAAATATAAACTAAAAAATATTAAGTTTGTTCTTTTATATTATACGGATTTATATTTTATCCACTAACAAAATTAAACGGGTCGTTTTGATCGTTTTGGTTTCGAATTGAAGTGAAGTGGAAAATAATGTCGTTTGAAAATAAGGGATAACTTTTTAATTTTTTTTTTTTCTGTATTGATATGCATTATTCATTATGTTCACCCTCTGTTTAGAGAAATGCGATTTTGTTTTGTGATAAATAAACTATTTATACTAATCTGGTGCAGTCTATCTTTCATCCATTATCAACACTGTTTATTTATGTTAAGCTCGTTAGTAAAAGTGTTTGCAGTTTGCGAGTGCGCATCTGTATGTTTTACTTAAACTTCTGTCCAAAAAGTTTTATTTATTATTATTAATTTTTTTTTTTGGATGTTGTTGTTGTTGTTGTTGTTGCTGAAAGTGTTCCTGGTGCTCTTATTTTCAGTGTCAACCTGCTTTGCTGTTTTGCTCTGCGTATTGGTACGTTCTGGTTGTGTGTGTTTGTGTTTTTTTAGGTAAACTACCATTGCAATGTTTATTGGTTATCTTTGAGTGCTCATCATGCTGTTGATTTTTATCATGATGGTGCTAGGGTGATGACGATGATGATGATGATGATGATCTATAGATGGTTATGATTATCATAGTGGAGAGGAGAGCAATGCTGAAGAAAGTGATAATATTAATTTTGTTGCCATCGTGCGTTTATTTTTATTCCGTTACAAATGCAATTTATTGTGATTGGCTACAAAATTATAGTCTAAGGGTAGGCGACGCACAAACCTTTATCATGAATACTTTTCTTTGATGACAGAAAGCCAGCGAACTCAATAATCAAAACACAACAAGAAAATAACATTGCAGTTAGACAAGAAAATGGGAAGAAAGGGAGACTTCTTACAGGACACTGGATTTTTTACATGAAATGGGAAGAAGATAAGAATCTGATGGAGACAAAATATTTGAACTTTGACTGAAATGAGATTATAACCATGAAAATGTACCGCTTCCCATCAAAATCACACAGCAAAGCCCGCGCTTTCATGGAATCAACAATTTCCAAGCAGGAAAAAGCAAAGATGTTATGATACCAGTAAAAGGCAACAAATACGGAAAAGTAGAGTAAGAAAATTGCAAGGAAAATTGCATGAAACCACCAGCCTGTAAAATAGAAAGAAATAAAGCACCGCACATCCTCAATAAGCCTGTACATGTAATAAAATACATAGTTAGAAGGGAATTACTCAAACTTACTGTGACTAGCACGGGAAATCAGTTTATCGAACATCAACCTTTGCAAAATGTTACGAGTTGAGTACACGTTACAGATATGAGAAGTGACTATGTCTATGCCTAGAGCATTCAAACTGGCTGCATGAGCTTAAGAGAACCGCAGAGAATATTGTTCGTGAGAAAACACATTATGCTGCGTCAAAATCAATGTCAGCTAAAGGGGAATTGGAAATTAACAAAAGGTATAGATTCAAGATGATTAGAAAGTATGCAAGAAGGTGAATAATCATTTGGTTTGGACAACAAAAAAACCTCAATGTCTTGTGGTATTTGAGAAAGTCTGTGATCTGACGCGCCAGGACCACGACTAGTTTCTTTTTGACTTGCGCAAAAAAAAAAAAAATGGGTGTTTTAGATAGAAAAAAAAAAAAAAAAAAAAAAAAAAAAAGCAGACATTGATCAAAACTAAAAAAAATCAGTGATTGATTTCTATGATCATCAGAGGATGTTGGTGCGGAATGTAAACTTAAAAGAAAACATTGCGTTTTGTTGAGACTCACATTCAATAGCAGTTGAGAAAAGGCAAAGATGGAGGTTCAGTGTTTTTTTTTTCCATGTTTCCTTATTCTCTATCAAGCCCAACAACAATTCTATATTGAACTATAAGTAGTAAAGTATCAAAGGGTTTCCTCTGTGAAATACATAGCTCTTTACAATGCTTTGATATATAAACTGGTCTACTCTTACTTCCTTTCAAAAATGAGATCTCTATCTCTCCTTCTTTCTCTCTTTCTCTCCATCCCTCTCTCTCTCTCTCTCTCTCTCTCTCTCTCTCTCTCTCTCTCTCTCTCTCTCTTTTAATTTCTTTCTTTCTTTTTCAATCTGTTTCTCGGTCTCTCTCAATCTATCTCTTTTCCTCTCTCTATCTCTCTCTTTTCCCTCTTTCCTTCCTTGCATCTCTTTTTACGTCCTCGTATATCTCTCTCTCTCCCTCTCTCTCTCTCTCTCTCTCTCTCTCTCTCTCTCTCTCTCTTTCTCAAGCTCTTTCTCTCTCTCTCTTTTTTTTTTCTCTCTTTTCCTCACTCGCACACACACACTCATGCACCACACAACTCAGATCCAAACAGCGATAAAGAGCTTTGAGCTTTTCCCACCTTGATAAAAACCTCCACATGCCAAACACCGGCTCAGTGGCCAGTGACTGGCCAATCTAACAGGAGATGCTCAGGGCAGAGAATGTTATTATGGTCACCCATAATGCCCCATCACGGCCGCTATTAAGTTGTCAATCTGATCGCTACGTCAGATCATCTTAGCCCCCCCCCCCACACCCACCCCCCTTCCGTACACCTATAATGGACTGGCATTCCTGCTGGTCTCACTAGACACCGGTAGTTTCCCCTGATGCTTTTCTTTTTGTTCTTGTTCTTATGCTTGTTCTTTCTCTTCTTCTCTTTCTTCTTTATCGTGTTCTTCTCCTCCTCCTCCTCTTTCGTCTTTCCTCTCTAATTTGTTTTCATATGATTGGGGGTATTTTTTTGCTTTGATGGTAAAGGATGTCGTCCCTCTCATTTCTCTCTCTCTACCTCTCTCTGTCTCTCTCTCTGTCCCCCCTCTCTCTCTCTCTCTTACATGCAAAATGCTTTCCACATAGACTGTATTCCTGGATCTTACCTTAACTCTCTGAGGCCCCATCTTTCTCCACAACACTAATCTCCAGAACTTTTCAAGAGCTCCTACGACCAGCGACCATTTTACGACAAACCGTGTCACGATGATCCCTTTTCAATTCAAGGCCCACTTGGCCAGACATCTCATTCTGTTATCTTCGATGCGGTAAGCTGGTCCTCATCTCCTATATTGTGGAAGTGTCGTGTTTGGTGCGGACATGATTAATTGTGTCAAACGTCTAAAAATAATTGACTCTCTCTATCCCACTCTCTTTCTCTCTTTCTTTACCTCTCGCTCTCTCTCTCTCTCTCTCTCTCTCTCTCTCTCTCTCTCTCTCTCTCTCTCTCTCTCTCTCTCTCTCTCTCTCTCTCTCTCTCTCTCTCTCTCTCTCTCTCTCTCTTTCTCTCAATCTCTCTCGTTCTATCTATTTATCCAGCTATGTACTTATCTATCCATATCAATCAACCTCTTTCTTCTCTCTCTCCCTCTTTTCCTCAGCTCTCCTCTCCACACGTACACAAGTTCATTCATATAGATCTCTCTAACACTTCAAATCGCGGCAAAGCCTAAATCCCAGATTACTCGATAAAAGAGCGAGATTTCTCCCCGCATTGTCCACGGAATTCCAACGGTCGTTATTGGCTGTTTCGACACATTCCGATCTCATTCTTAGAATTTTTTTTTTATTTTCATAGAGTTAGAGCGGGGTGATCACGAGATCTAAACACTTACATCAATCCTCTCTCTCTCCCTTCTCTCTCTCTCTCCCCCTCTCTTTCTCTCTCTGTCTCTCTCTCCCCCTCTCTTTCTCTCTCTCACTCTCTCTCTCCTTCTCTCTCTTTCTCTTTCTGTCTCTGTTTCTCTCTCCCCCTCTCTCTCTTTCTCTCTCTCTCTCTCCTTCTCTCTCTCTTTCTCTATCTGTCTTTTGTAGATGCGGATAGCTCAGTGGTTTAGTGCCTGGTCTTGTCTCGGCAAGGCGATGGGTGCCGCATCGAGGCGCAGGTTCGATCCCTGTTCATTCCATCTGTTGTAATGTTTTCACGTCTTTCGTCTTATTTGTCGGTCTCGAGCTAGATCTAGGTTTGTGGTTGATTTTTCTTTACTACTTATTTCATTATTTTCAGTCACATGCATCTTTAGATCCTTAGATCTAGCTTCGTCTGTCTCAGCCTCTAACGTGGTTTGACTGCTTTATTTATTTCTATATTCATTTATGCTTTTCAGTCAAATGGCATCTTTCTTAGATCCGTTAGAGGCTAGTTTGTTTATGTCCTTTAAAAATATGGACTTGATCGTTCTTAGCGATTCAACCTCTTAGTCTATTCAAGCCAGCATGAAAGTCACTGTTCCTGAAGCATCTATTTTTTGTAGATGCGGATAGCTCAGTGGTTTAGTGCCTGGTCTTGTCTCGGCAAGGCGATGGGTGCCGCATCGAGGCGCAGGTTCGATCCCTGTTCATTCCATCTGTTGTAATGTTTTCACGTCTTTCGTCTTATTTGTCGGTCTCGAGCTAGATCTAGGTTTGTGGTTGATTTTTCTTTACTATCTGTCTCTCTCTGTCTCTCTCTCCCCCTCTGTCTCTCTCTCTCTCTCTCTCTCTCTCTCTCTCTCTCTCTCTCTCTCTCTCTCTCTCTCTCTCTCTCTCTCTCTCTCTCTCTCTCTCTCTCTCTTCTGTATGCTCTTCTCCCTCCTGTTCCGCAGGAAAACAAGCCACCACATACCCCAGGATCTGTGAACCAAGCAATCTCTGGAATGTGAAGCTTGCGGATTCTTCTTGTATCGGCGTCACAATATTTGTGCTGACCGTATAGATCTAGATCTGGACTCTGGCTGCTGGCGGGGCAGGGTGGGGTAGACAGCGACCATACTCTGGGTTTGGTGTCTTGGGCACTTCTCTAGCACTATGAAGTTACCTCAGCTTACCGTATCTCGCCTAGTTATCAGAATATTCAGGACGGTTCGTTCAGGACCATCTATCTAGACAGAGATTGTACTGATTTCATTTCAGCGTCTCGCGGTCTTCGAGCGTCGTCATAGCTGAACAACTCTGCACCGTCTGGGTGTTTCTGAAGCTTGTTTAGGGTGTTTTCTACGCAGTCAGCCGACATTCAATCTTCAGAGTCGAGACAATCTCGAGAATTATGGTAATATCGATATCATAATAGGGGTCTGAGGCTCGAAACACCGGCATGCGCTATGGTTCAAGTGTATCAAGACGGTCAATCACATAATTAGGGAAACCCTATTCTTTGCGGTGATCTGATAAGAAGAGGTTTGTGATTGTGTGGGGAGAGGGAGTTGGGGGGTGGGGGTGGGAGTACGTGAGATGCAGCCAAATAAATGAGCAGAGGTGGTGGGGGTGGATAAGACAACCTGAGACCAGAGAGTGTATATATAGTTACATGGTGAGATGCAGCCACATAACAGTATAAACTAGCGAGGGGGGGGGGGGATAACACTACGTGAGACCAGAGAGTGTATATATATATAGTTACATAGTGAGATGCAGCCACATAACCGTATAAACTAGCGAGGGGGGGGGGGAGCACAACACTACGTGAGACCAGAGAGTGTATATATAGTTACATGGTGAGACGCAGCCACATAACCGTATAAACTTGCGAGGGAGGGAGGGGGGCATAACACTACGTGAGACCAGAGAGTGTATATATATATAGTTACATGGTGAGACGCAGCCACATAACCGTATAAACTTGCGAGGGAGGGAGGGGAGCATAACACTACGTGAGACCAGAGAGTGTATATATATAGTTACATGGTGAGACGCAGCCACATAACCGTATAAACTAGCGAGGGGAGGGGGGGGGCGGGCATAACACTACGTGAGACCGCAGAGTGTATATATATAGTTACATGGTGAGACGCAGCCACATAACCGTATAAACTTGCGAGGGAGGGAGGGGAAGCATAACACTACGTGAGACCAGAGAGTGTATATATATAGTTACATGGTGAGACGCAGCCACATAACCGTATAAACTAGCGAGGGTGGTGGTGGGGGGCATAACACTACGTGAGACCAGAGAGTGTATATATATAGTTACATGGTGAGACGCAGCCACATAAGCGTATAAACTAGCGAGGGGGGGGCAGCATAACACTACGTGAGACCAGAGAGTGTATATATAGTTACATGGTGAGACGCAGCCACATAACCGTATAAACTAGCGAGGGGGGGGGGAAGCATAACACTACGTGAGACCAGAGAGTGTATATATAGTTACATGGTGAGACGCAGCCACATAACAGTATAAACTAGCGAGGGGGGGGGGGGGCATAACACTACATGAGACCAGAGAGTGTATATATAGTTACATAGTGAGATGCAGCCACATAACAGTATAAACTAGCGAGGGAGGGGGGAAGCATAACACTACGTGAGACCAGAGAGTGTATATATATAGTTACATGGTGAGACGCAGCCACATAACCGTATAAACTAGCGAGAAGGGGGGGGGGAAGCATAACACTTCGTGAGACCAGAGAGTATATATATATAGTTACATGGTGAGACGCAGCCACATAACCGTATAAACTAGCGAGGGGGGGGGGGAAAGCATAACACAACGTGAGACCAGAGAGTGTATATATATAGTTACATGGTGAGACGCAGCCACATAACCGTATAAACTAGCGAGGGTGGTGGTGGGGGGCATAACACTACGTGAGACCAGAGAGTGTATATATAGTTACATAGTGAGACGCAGCCACATAACCGTATAAACTTGCGAGGGAGGGAGGGGGGCATAACACTACGTGAGACCAGAGAGTGTATATATAGTTACATGGTGAGACGCAGCCACATAACCGTATAAACTAGCGAGGGAGGGGAGGGGGGGGGGGAGGCATAACACTACGTGAGACCAGAGAGTGTATATATAGTTACATGGTGAGACGCAGCCACATAACCGTATAAACTAGCGAGGGTGGTGGTGGGGGGCATAATACTACGTGAGACCGGAGGGTGTATATATAGTTACATGGTGAGACGCAGCCACATAACCGTATAAACTTGCGAGGGAGGGAGGGGCATATTACTACGTGAGACCAGAGAGTGTATATATAGTTACATAGTGAGATGCAGCCACATAACAGTATAAACTAGCGAGGGGGGGAGGGGAAGCATAACACTACGTGAGACCAGAGAGTGTATATATAGTTACATGGTGAGACGCAGCCACATAACCGTATAAACTAGCGAGGGTGGTGGTGGGGGGCAGCATAACACTACGTGAGACCAGAAAGTGTATATATAGTTACATAGTGAGATGCAGCCACATAACAGTATAAACTAGCGAGGGGGGGGGGGAAGCATAACACTACGTGAGACCAGAGAGTGTATATATATATAGTTACATGGTGAGACGCAGCCACATAACCGTATAAACTAGCGAGGGGAGCGGGGGGGGCATAACACTACGAGAGACCCCAGAGTGTATATATAGTTACATGGTGAGACGCAGCCACATAACCGTATAAACTAGCGAGGGGGGGGGGGGGGGGCATAACACTACGTGAGACCAGAGAGTGTATATATAGTTACATGGTGAGACGCAGCCACATAACCGTATAAACTAGCGAGGGAGGGAGGGGAAGCATAACACTACGTGAGACCAGAGAGTGTATATATATAGTTACATGGTGAGACGCAGCCACATAACCGTATAAACTAGCGAGGGGAGGGGGGGGGAGGGCATAACACTACGTGAGACCGCAGAGTGTATATATAGTTACATGGTGAGACGCAGCCACATAACCGTATAAACTTGCGAGGGAGGGAGGGGAGCATAACACTACGTGAGACCAGAGAGTGTATATATATAGTTACATGGTGAGACGCAGCCACATAACCGTATAAACTAGCGAGGGGGGGGGGGGAAAGCATAACACTACGTGAGACCAGAGAGTGTATATATAGTTACATGGTGAGACGCAGCCACATAACCGTATAAACTAGCGAGGGGGGGGGGGGGAAAGCATAACATTACGTGAGACCAGAGAGTGTATATATAGTTACATGATGATATGCAGCCACATAACAGTATAAACTAGCGAGGGTGGTGGGGGGAAGCATAACACTACGTGAGACGGGGCCGCATTATTTGAGACTTTGAGACAGAGAAAGAGAGAATCAGAAAGTCAGAGAGGGTTACTGAAAGAAAAAACACGATGATATGTCAAAACATAATTTATAATAATTAGAAGAGAAGAGAAATCTGAAGAAAATGAACGGAATGAGACAAAAATTAACGTTTAAAAATAAAAAAAAAGACTTGAAATAAGACAGCAACTTGCAAGGGTGACTGTGATCACATAGCCCGTGTTTTCATGGGCGTGTGGCGTGAGCAGTTGGAGGAGAAATGGTTCATTGAGAGGTAACAGAACTGAGCAAGACGAGTCCATCAAAAGAAAAAAAAAAGTTATTTTTTAATCTAAAACTGTATTTGTAATATTTCCGATAAAACTACATGCGTATATCTATTTATAAGTTCTATGAAACATGCAAAATGCAAAGGTTTTCTAAGTCTACTAAGGCTGTCCTGCGGTGTAGTTCAGACAGCACACTGATAAAGGAACAAACGTTTTCAAACTCTAAAGACAGGAGCTACAAGAGAATAGAGGAGCGGGAGGCAGTTCACCGACCTGTACCACTGATGAGTTTGTGTGTGTGTGTGTGAGTGCGTGTGTGTGATATTTATGGTACCTGGGGCCGTGAGTGACAATACTAGAGCCGAATCACTCACTGAAGGTAAAGGCACGAATTAAGCTAGAATCACAGCTAGAATAAAATTATCGCAAGGTATACTATAAAGATCGTCAGATTAATCCTCTGGTTCGAAAGAGGATGAATCGGCTTCATAATTATGGGAAATTTTGTATTTAAAAAATAACATCTGTACAGAATAAATTCATTTTAATTATTATGTGAACCCACGGGTGTTGAGTGCTAAACCAATGGATCTTATAAAGAGAATTAAAAGAAGAAAATTAAGATTAAAAAAAAACCCACGGGTATGATATAAATAGACCAGAATCATTAGTACAGGTCAGTCAGGAAACACTCGAGAATTTTGTTTGAAGAATCCATAGAACTTACTTACTTACTGCCCTTTTTGCCGTAGGCAATTAGGGCAGCAACAAACTCCTTCCATTGCTCACGGTCCTGAGCCAGCATCCTCAAGGTGCCCCATGACTGTCCCATGGCTGCGGCCTCTGCCTCCACTGTCCTTCTCCAGGTGGTTTTCGGTCGCCCGCGTTTCCTGTGTTTCTCTGGCCTCCATTGAACGGCTACTCGAGGGATGGCATCTTGTTCCTTGCGGAGTACGTGACCTATCCACCTCCACCTCCTCCGGATAATGATTGTCTCCATTGTCTCTTGTTGGCACTGTTCTAATTGGTCTTCATTTGATATGTATCTAGGCCAGAAGATCCGTGCAATTTTCCTGAGACTTTTGGTGTGGAAGGAAGATAACTTGCAAAGGTCGCTTTCTATCATGCGCCAGCATTCTGACCCGTAGAGCAAGGTGGAAAGAACACAGCTTCTATATAACTTTAATTTTGTGTTCAGCTTGTACTGCTGTGATTTCCATACTGGATTTAACATTCTGAAGGCATTTCTGGCTTTACCTAATCTTTCTATAATATCTTTATTAGCTCCTCCGTCCGCTGTAACATTACTACCCAAATATTTAAATTGATCAGTGAATGGTAGGAGAGTTTCGTCCACTCTGACTGGCCTAGGATTTGGAATATTCAAAACCATCATTTCTGTTTTTTTCTTGCTAATTTTCAAACCAACCTGTTTTGCATTTGTGTTTAATTCGTTGGTTTTTTCTTGGATGTGGGTGTGGGTATGGGAGAGAAGGGCTAGGTCATCAGCAAAATCTAAGTCCTCTAGGTTCGTAAAAAGGTTCCATCTTATTCCTCTGTTCTTATCTCCAGTTGTTTGCCTCATAATCCAATCAATAGCGAGATTAAATAAGAGTGCTGACATTACACAGCCTTGCCTTACTCCAGATAAAACTTGAAAGTTGTTTTGACTATTTCCTACCCTGCAAGTGAAATTGTTGTAAAAACACTGGATAATAGAGACTATTTCTAATGGGATTCCATAATACCTTAAGATTTTCCAAAGGCTGTTCCTATGAATGCTGTCAAATGCTTTTTCAAAATCCACGAAGTTGATGTATAGTTCTCTCTGCCATTCAATGCATTGTTCAATTATGTTTCTTAGTGTAAAATCTGATCAATACATCCTCTTCCTTGCCTGAAGCCTGCTTGTTCTTCTCTAAGTTTGCCATCTACAGCGCTGCTTATGCGATTAATAACAATTTTAGCGAGAACTTTGCTTGGTATAGATAGCAGTGTTATTCCACGCCAGTTATTGCAATCACTTAATGTACCTTTCTTAGGGATTTTAATTATTACACCTTCATTCCAGTCCTCTGGTATTTCCTTGTTATTCCATGCTGTGGTCAATAATGGGAGTAAGATTTCTGCAGCCAATGGCGGATCAGACTTAAAAAGCTCAGCATTCAGAAAATCAGGTCCAGGGGCTTTATTGTTTCTTAGGGACTTAATGGCTCTTATGATTTCCTCTTTTGTCGGGGATGTTGTTACCACGTCAAGGTCCTCTTCTGCTTCTTGGATATCCGGTTCAGTTTCGGGTGCTGGTCGGTTCAGGACCTCATTGAAGTGCTCAGTCCATCTCGCTTCCTGTGCAGTTTCTGATGTCAGTAATTGGCCTTCCTTGTTTTTGATTGGAGCTGTTGTGATACTTCTAAATTTCCCACACACCTGTTTTGTGATTTTATAGAGGGTTCTCTGGTCTCCTTTATATGCAGCCTCTTCTGCTTGTGTTGCCATGTCCTCCAGGTGCTTTCGTTTGTCATGTCTGATTATCTGTTTAACGGCACGATCAGCTTCTCTGTATGCTTGCTGCTGTTGAGTTTTAATTCTTTCCGCTTTTGTGCTAAGAACTTTCTTTTTAATATCTTTTCTCTCTTCTATCTTTTGCCAAGCTTCTTGTGATATCCAGTCTTTGTGTCTCTCATTTCTATGCCCTAAAATTGTTCTGCCAGTTTCTTGATATGTAGTTTTTACCTGGTTCCATAGATGGTTGGTATCTTCCATTTCTTGTTGTGTATTGTTCTCTTGGTCTGATAAGGCCTGAAACCTATTTCTAATTTGTATTGTGAATGATCTTTTAACATCAGGATCTTTTAGTTTGTTGACATCTAACCTTCTATGATCTGCATGCCTTTGATCTGTTCTTCTGAGTTTAAGCCGTATGTTGGCTATTACAAGCAGGTGGTCGCTACCGACATCTGCCCCTCTCTTCACTCGGACATCCAGTAGGGAACCTCTCCAAATGCCGTTAATTGCTATGTGATCAATTTGGTTTTTATCCCGTCCGTTGGGGGAGTACCACGTGAGTCTATGAATTGCTGGATGGTTGAAGAGCGTTCCTCCGATTACTAAATCATTACTGGCGCAAAACTCCACCAGCCTTTCCCCATTGTTGTTAATGCTTCCACATCCGAATTTTCCCATAGTTCTTTCAGCCCCATTGTTATCATCTCCTACTTTTGCATTTAGGTCTCCCATCAGGGTAATAACGTCGTGACGTGGGATTTCGTTAAGTTCTGCCTGTAGCTGTTCATAGAAAAGGTCTTTGTCTTCCTCTTCGTGATCATTTGTTGGAGCATAGCATTGTAGTATACTTAAGTTGTTATGTCTACCTCTGAGTCTGATTCTGATGAGTCTACTGTTAACTGGTTTCCATTCCATTAATGATTTCTCTAGGCCTTTCTTAAGAACAATTGCAACACCTTCAGTATGTATGTTATCATCTCTCCCTGAGTGTAGAACTGTTTCTCCTGTGTTTGTTCTTAGTCTACCAGTCCCTGTCCATCTGCTCTCACTAACACCTAAAATATGCAAGTTATATCTGTTCATTTCTGATATTACCTGGGCAAGTTTACCTGTTTCAAACATTGTCCTCACATTCTAGAATCCTATCCTGGTTTTAGTTTTTGCATTCAAGACTTAATCCATAGAACGACGTGTCATAATACCTTACTCTCTCTCTCTCTCTCTCTCTCTCTCTCTCTCTCTCTCTCTCTCTCTCTCTCTCTCTCTCTCTCTATCTATCTATCTATCTATCTATCTATCTATCTATCTATCTATCTGTACTGTCTGTCTTTCTCTCTGTCTCTGTCTCTCTGTTTCTCTCTCTCTCTTTCTCTCTCTCTCTCTGTCTATCTGTACTGTCTGTCTTTCTCTCTGTCTCTGTCTCTCTGTCTATCTGTACTGTATGTCTTTCTCTCTGTCTCTGTCTCTCTGTCTATCTGTACTGTCTGTCTCTGTCTCTCTCTCTCTCTCTCTCTCTCTCTCTCTCTCTCTCTCTCTCTCTCTCTCTCTCTCTCTCTCTCTCTCTCTCTCTCTCTCTCTATCTATCTATCTGTACTGTCTGTCTTTCTCTCTGT
>JAWDGP010000241.1:495000-535000 GCA_033675545.1 Elysia crispata
CATCGTGTCATAAAGATTTGGCAAGCCATAAGCTTGAACAACTTGGTAAACATATACAAACTGGCATAAAATTATCCTCAGGGAGGTCAAGGCCAACCATGAAAAAGATAAGTGGTTGGCCAGACTTTTATTTTCATTCCTGTAAAATTGTTTAAAGCGTAGCTTGGCTTTGGCGCAATGTGGGTCTTTATTTTTGCCCTTCAGAAATCATTATCTTTAGATATTTTGTTTTTCTTTTATAATTTATTATATCTATCTATTTATCTAAATCTGTTCTGCTCAACATTTTCTCAATTTATTTAAGTCATAACCGACAGTTCTGTGAAAGGTCGTCAATAGAATTAAATTTCTAAAGCAGAACTTTCCATAATAGATACCTTTACAAAGTAATGATAATAATAATAATAATAATAATAATAATAATAATAATAATAATAATAATAATAATAATAATAATAATAATAATAATAATAATAATAATAACAACAACAACAACAACAACAACAACAACAACAACAACAACAACAACAACAACAACAATAATAATAATAATAATAATAATAATAATAATAATAATAATAATAATAATAATAATAATAATAATAATAATAATAATAATAATAATAATAATAATAATAATAATAATAATAATAATAATATTTTAAAAAGTTCTTGTTTATTTTTTATAATTTTTAAGTTTTTTAAAACATAAATAATACCGTCCCATCGTTGTTGTTGTTGTTTTAGGATTTCTTGAGGAAATTGAAAAAGTCGAAAGCATATTACCTTCTCTTGCAAAAAGGTTAAGACTTGTTTTTGTTTTGTAGGTTTTTTTTCTGCTTTAGCCATCTGTTTCAAAATTATAGGGGATCTCAAGAACTTTTTACAGGAACTTGGACCTTTTTCTTAAACGAAATAGAAAAAACCGCACAATTTACATGCATTTTGCCGCAAAACAGATAAAAACATCAAAAGAAAAAGTTTTTTTTTGTTTACCGAAAAATCTACCAGCTGATTGGTTTCGATAAAAGAAAAAAAAAAAAAAAAACCGTACGGTCTCTGGAAAATCCCATGTTTTCTTCTAACAAAGACTTAGAGGTTTTCTACAAAGTAAAACTACTTCTATGAGCAGTTCTGTCAAAACTTTTTCCTATGATCGATCATTATTTCTCGCTTACTGGTTTACTGATTTATAACGAAACTCAGCCATACATGGTATTGAAAGAAGAAAAAGCGGTACTAAAAAGATCTGAACCGGCTGAAAAGGGTTTTCAAAATAAAATGACGGCCTCAGTGGTACTGTACAGTACTAGTTATAACTTTTCCCCTCCTCTTAGGTGAAGGAGTGGTTCATTTCATGGTCACATTGTAAAAAAATGTCCTTGACATAAAATCATGCGGTGAAAAAAATTATCTGATGTGAAAGGGACCAAAACTCAGGTTATTTTATTATTTTGCACGATCTCATCTTCCTCCCTCTCTCTCTCTCTCTCTCTCTCTCTCTCTCTCTCTCTCTCTCTCTCTCTCTCTCTCTCTCTCTCTCTCTGACTCGTGCCTCATTATGCATAAACTTTCTTTTCAACAAAAAGAGGAGCTAGACACAGCAAATAAGGCCGATTTTTTTCCCTAGTACTGTATCTTTTTTTTTTAATCATCTTAAAGCATACAGGCAAACTTGAACCTAAAAAATATAATTTTACATCTGATTCCATTTGAGTACCAAAAATGATTTTTAAGGCTTTCTATTCCAGCTTTATTCTATATAGGTTTCGTGGGTAATGCAACATTAGAGGCAACACGAAACCGCAGCTACAAGACAAAAGAGGAACATTTTTAGGAGTTTTAAACAGATCTTGATATTTATATTTGAATAAATAATTATGGTGTGTATGGTTTTAGATTCGCATCAAGTGAAATATGTAGAAATATCGCTTAAATGCATGTACTTTGTTAATCGAAGCGGAAAAAACGTAAAAAAAACCTTGAAGGTAGTTCATCTATGCTGAACGCCTCATAATTCTTACCTTGGAAACTTAAAAAAAATACAACGGAAAAGCGTCGCTATGATCGCCCTATATCAAAGAATTTGATTTTTAGACTTAGAAATGAGATGGCACCGAGGTGACGGGGTGTTAATTCCATATCGCACACAACTTGGGTTACGACACTATTCTTGATGATCCAACACCAAAGCGGTTCGGCTGAAATAGAAAGGGTTAATAAACTGTAAAGATAGGCGGTCACTAAATAAGGAGGTTTATTTCTAGCCCGAGGCAACTGGCTGAAGTAAACGTATTAACCCTCTATTCTTCTTCGCCACCCATTCACACTCGGAGGTGTTTGAAGGTCTGTCGGCGTATCAGCTTTCTATTCATCCTTTCAGCAACTTTTCAAAAGTAACTGAAAATTGACTGCGTCGGGTAGAGTAAAGACAGAATAAAGACGCTGCAAGATATCACAATACACTGTTATAGGAGCTTTACTGTCCTTCTTCTAGCTTTAATTTTGGTCAATGCTGAATTTTTAATGGAGCAAATTTTGAAAAAAAAAAATAAAAAAAAAACAAATGAAATCAATCATCGAGTTAAAAACAAAATAAAATGATGTTGGTCACTAGACGCCAATCTAACTGCATAATGACTAATAAAACCACTAGCCTTGGCTTGTTACTCTTCACCCTAGGTCAAACTAAGGTGGGACCGAGCAGGTTTTTACACTCGAGAGATGCACCCGTTGAAGACAACGCTAGCCAGTGGTCAGTCTAGACGGTCAGTCGGCTGCCTGTGACCGCGACGCTGACCACCTGTCGCGGAGAGTGACCGTTCTTTGTCCTGGCTCGGGTCGGCACGCGATTACCCACAGCTTTGATTTATTCGGCCACGGGCTGCCCAGCGATAAACAATCAACCGGTTACACAGGGGTCACGGTTTGCTACGTCAGGAAACGTTATCCCTAGCCATTAGAATGGTTTCTCTCAGTTCTATTGTTTGAGATGTAGATGGATACTGACCCCCTGTGAAAACGTCTAAAAATGTTGTAGATCAAACACAGTCGTTTTTCCCGTGATCGCTGATTTAGAGCCTCTCTTTTTGAAAAAAAAGAATCATGAAGATAACTTGAAGACAATGCACAGCGAGACAGAAGATGGACTCCAGTCTTGACTGCTGCCTCCAGCGTCCAACAGCGATGAAGTCGGATAGTTTTACGACGCCAAGTTTGTGAAGAGAATGGCATTTTGTAGCGTCACCTGTTTACAATTATTATATTCCTATTTATTAAACCCTTCGCGTCTTGACAATTTGTTCACTAGTTTTGATAACACGGAAGTGTTAAAACTGGATAATACTCTTTTCAGATCAATGGGTGCCCGTATAAGAAGACAGAGATAGATTTAGAAGACATTAAACAACTAATATCAGTACCATAGCCTTAGAAGATGGTGCTGTTTGAAAAGACGGTAACCCATGTTAAAAACATTATATCATAATCACCGTAAGTTTTTTTCCATATTGATTTTTTAATTTTTTTTTTAAATTGCATTTTTGTTTCTCCTAGAGGCAGTCATAGCTACGTATCAAAGTAAAGAGTGTCTCAAATGAAAAATGAACATAATCTTACTTAATAGAGTTCTGAACGTTTGGCTAGGTTCAACCATGGAACTATTTACTCTCTCTGGTTCAACAAACACCAACTCCCAGCTGATAGCTCAGGCTTAGAATGACATTCGATTCTTGTTCAGAAATTTCATAAATTCACATCTATTTATTTTACATTTTCTTTCAAAAAATATTTTTTGTCTTTTTTTTTTTTTTTGTAATTTTAAATCGTAGTGAGATAAATGCTCGTGGGAAAATTTACGCAAATCTTAGCGTAACTAACAGCTCAAGGACGTCCATAACGTAGAGGTTTTCTCGTTGCGCTATAACCCAAACCCCCCTCAGGGTACCGGTTGTGATGTCATGACGGATGTATTAAAAACATAGAGATCATTGGAGGGTTCCGACACGCCGGTTCATCAACTAATATATTTATAGACCGCCGAGATGCATTCTGGTTTATGAAGTTTGTGTAAACCTATCGGCCATAGATTTATTTTGTAGTAGATGTATTTGGTTCAAATAAGTGATGAGAGTATTGAAGATCTGGACCGTCTTTTATTCAGAAGTACGTATAGAACAGATTCTCTCATTTTTTTCTCACCGACTATCTTTTTCTATCACCGCCTTTCTTTATTTACCTACAACTTCAAGAAATCTCTCTCCTTTTATGTCCCACTCTATTTTTCTCCTCCTCCTCCTCCTCTTCTTCTTCTTCTTCTCTCAAGAACAATAGCAATAACAACAACAACAACATTATGATAATTATGATGATGTTGACAGTAAAATGATGATACAATCCTGCGATGTTTAATACTCTCTATCATTTTTTTTTCCATTTTTGAGATCATTATGTTCATGAAGTATAAGAACATTGGGAAAAATGACTTATTGAACATAGTTCGCACAGAATAGGGCTAATAATAACTTAAATTCCATTATGTATTTGTTCAAACTTATATCGCTATCAATTTCTTCTTCAAGAATTTCACGAGGATATTTTATTCAAGATCGAAGAATGTGACAGAACAAAAATCATGGGCAGAGCCCTCGGCTGTTTGATATATATATATTAAACCTGCATAAACGGGTAAATGTATTGAGAGACAGGTTGAGGTTGGGCGGGGGTTGGGGAGAGAGAGAGAGAGAGAGAGAGAGAGAGAGAGAGAGAGAGAGAGAGAGAGAGAGAGAGAGAGAGAGAGAGAAGGGGGGGGGAATGGATATTGGATGAAAGGTGCTTTTAATTTATGACACCTCCACTAGAGACCCCCTTGGCCTAGATCTAGCATAGGCGTGTTTTGACGCAGGTGAAAATTGAAATGTGTGGGAGGTACACGAGTAGCGGGGGAGGATCAGCTACAGGGTGAGGGAGAAAGTAAGGGGTAGAGGGTGAATGTGCGTGGGGGGAAAAGGGGTAGGGGTGGAGGATATGCGAGAATATTGATAATTACGCATAGACCACGGCGTATCAACGCTAGGCCAGGGTCTGCACCATTTTATCTATATAGATGATACTGACCAGGGGTCAGGGATTGCAAACATTACCCAGAACTAAAATTAGTGATAGATGCCAAGGGGGACACACGGGATTGGAAATATTAAAACGAGTAAGGAAGGGGTGATATGATGGAAGAGCGGCACAATAAATAGTGGTTGTGTGTGTTGCGATGCTAATGATCATAATGAGAATGCGTGGTGGGAAAGAGGGATCATGAAATATAACAATCGAAGTGTTTTGCAATGCTTTTCAGGATTTTCTATTAAAAATATTCACTGCTCTCTCTCTCTCTCTCTCTCTCTCTCTCTCTCTCTCTCTCTCTCTCTCTCTCTCTCTCTACGAGGAGAGTTTGCTTGAGCAAACAGACGCGGTTCACGCACGCAAACAAACAAATACACAGAGCAGAGACTCCTAAAGAATGCCAAGTTCACGACCAACCCCGAAACTCTTTGGATGTCGAGATCTCGCAGTACATGACATTGCCGCGCCGCGCCACGGGGGGT
Organism: Elysia crispata; assembly: GCA_033675545.1. NCBI lineage: Eukaryota > Metazoa > Mollusca > Gastropoda > Plakobranchidae > Elysia > Elysia crispata. The sequence goes on from JAWDGP010000241.1 coordinate 500,598, forward strand.
GAAAGAGGGTGGTGGGGGAGGGACGGGCTGAAAAGAAAAGGCTAAAGTGTGTGAAGGAGGGGTGAGATCGCGTCTCTCTCTCTCTAGGCTGGGTGGCGACTAGCTGGCGGTTCCCCGCCTGGACAGAGCTCTGCGAGCGTCGCGGGGTTGGTTGGTCTCTCTGTGACTGTGTTGCGTGCTGCCCGCGCCTCCCGCCACTCGCCGAGTGACTGTGTGCCTGTGCCGGGATTTCACGTGGTTCTGTTTATTTCTGAGCACATCTACGGACCTAATCGATGTGCATCCTAGTTAATACTTTATTCCAGGAAACAAATGTAATATTTTATAAAGCAAATCTAGATCTAGATTGTCTAGAGCGAATCTTTGGAGACAACCAGATACCAGTTGAAAACATTTTTTTTTTAGCTCGCTGGATGCTACATTTTCTGTCGCGTGCTCTGATACAGTTTTCTTTTTTCATCGAGTTGATACGTCCTGATGTTTTGGACTTGTGTACACGTGTGACACGCTATTTATCTGGATTAAAAACAGGAAAATCTTAAATTTAAGGCTTGGATAAATATGGTAAGATATGATCATGGCAAGATATCCGTCTGGAGCCTTCAAAATAGACACTAAACTACACCTCAGTTTGTTCCATTCAACAGCTTGAATATTTCCAAGCATTTGAATTGTTGGCGCCTGCCACCTGACTAATTACATAGCATCTTAATTCTCTTTAGATTCTATGTAAGAATAAATCTTTATGATAATAGTACATGAGAAGTTTTATTCTCGATCTAGTTAGGCTCTAGGTGGGTGTTTTACCTTTTTTTGTATTTATCTTAAAGTTATAGATTTGTATACTGGTATTGATCATTTTAATGCATTAGAATGTAGATTCTATATCATTCATTGACACGATGGACAATGTTTTATATGTGCCGGTGAAGGAAATATATTTTTCGTGTTTGCCTTTTTAGAACCTTTCTTTAAGATGTTATACTTATTAAAATAATTATAAACGTGTATATAAAAGGATGTGGGTAAAATTGCACATATCGGCTCAACTCACGTTAGGCTTCACAAGTGAATGTTTCCCGACGAAATCGAAACTTCTGGAAATCTAGATCTAGTTTAATAGGATTTTAGAGCAACACAAAAAATGCTTATATCTTGAAAAGTATGTATGCTATTTGTGGCGAATAAAACCTTCATATTCATGTTCAGCATATCAAATTCATTATAAATAAATAGAATTTAAAAGCTTAGAGTGAGTGGAGCCGATAACTTCAATAATACCAGCATTTTCTGTGTTGCTCTAAAATCTCGTTAAATTACAAGTTTCGATTTCGTCGGGAAACATTCAATTGTTAAGCCCGACGTGAGGTAGGCCGACATCTACAATTTTACCGATCTATCTTAAACTTGAAAGTTATAAATTCGTATCATTAATATAGGAATACTTAGAATATAGGTTAAGATTCTATATCACTCAGTTACACAACGGACAATGTTTTATATGTGCCGGTGAAGAAAATGTATTTTTCGAGTTTGTCCTTTTAAAACCTTTCTGTAAGATGTTATACTTACAACAAAAATTATAAACGTGTTTATAAAGGGATGTGTTAAAACCTTTCTGTAAGATGTTATACTTACAACAATAATTATAAAGGGATGTGTTGAAACGTGGCGCCTGGTGGAGACACCGGTCTAGTCATCAAGGGGAATAATCTTGGCGTAGCCCCATCATCTGTTTTCTTAGTTGACATGTCCTGTATTTGTTGCGGTCGTTTTCATCAAGGTAACTTATCAACTGTTGCTGACCTGGTATTTTCTTTATATTCGGTACGTTATATGTATGACTGACTTTAAGTTAGTAGAAGTGCTGGCAGCAGTAGTAGTTATAAAATTAGTCGAGTAGTAGTAGTGGCAGCAGCAGCAACAATAATAGTAGTGGTAGTAGTAGTAGGAGTAATTTCTAAAGTAGATTAAGCGAAGGCAGACCATATTAAGAGTTCTAGCTTTAGGTATTGCTCTGCAGCAATGGTGGAGAATACGCCTCCAACGGAAATGGTTAAAAACGGTTGCATTTTGTTAGATTCAAACCCCCGACTTACAGTGGTGAGGTTTGTTGAATAAGGTTCTGAGACAGACATATATGATTTTGAATAACGGAAGAATACGTCAATGAATGTGTTGGAATATTATTCTACGTTTATGTAAGGCCTTGGACCGTAATGTAAGAACCAGGTTAGTTTTGTTGACACATATTAGTGATTAGGCAGTAAGGGGATTAGCCAGTTTGATCACAGAGATTGAGGGTTACTGTGGTCAGGGACCAGAAGGTGACTAGCAGTTTATCCAATCTGGCATAGGTAAACAGATTGGCGTAACGCTTAACGCTGAGTGGAGGTAGTAAGGCGTGAACACTGAAAAGCTTGACCTTTTTAGTGGAATCTTTCAGTTTCAGACCAGGTCCTGGGCTTTCAGCAAGTTCCCGGGCGTTGAATGTTTACACAGCTAGCGATACCTGTAGGCAGGCGAGGTAGCTTCCGATCTCTATAGATTGGTTTAGCAAATGAACCTAGATTGCTTCAGAGATCGTTTTTTTTTTTTGGGCGCCAGATCGAAACTAAGTGTACTATGACATTGACACCTGGGTACCGATTGTTTGATTTTTTGAGAGCGTTACGGTTTTCTAAGAGTTTGGCATAAGAACCCCCTTCTTTCACGAATTCCTTTGTTGATTATTGAAGACTCAAACTATATCGGGGCATAGGGTTGGTCAACTGCTTTAATTAAAGGATAGGGGTTTCTTGTTATGCAAATCTCAGGTATTTTTGGGCCTCCTAATCCTATTGTTGGTAAGACTTTCAATTGGGAACGTTGGTTTAGTATATAAAGATGATGCTGCAGTTGTTGTTTTTTTAATCAGTAATTCATTGTTAGGAACTGATTTACTTGTACACGTCTTTGTTCTTTATTACCACATTCCAAAATCAATCAAGCCCAATCTTTTTCTATGCTCCGATCAATTGAAACCCTCTTTAGTATGATAAAGGTACCATTCGGAAGTGCTTTGTTGTTTTGAGCACATCATTTTAAGCTTGTGTGTACAGGACTGGTGTACCGGTGAACGGTTTAGATAAATTAGAAAAAGAAAAAAGCCAGATGACCTGTGATTAGTCTGAAATGAGTCAGATCATATACCGCAGTTGGTTGCGAATCGTTCATCAAGCAATCAACACTAACCATTGATAGTTAACTCCATGCCTTCCTCTTCGCCAGCTCATGTTTGATGTTGCGACATGATGCTTAAACACACATTTTGGCGATTAAAACAAAGAACAATAGGAAAAAAAACAACTTGGTTTTATGTGGTTTCGACAGGAAAATTTCTGGTTCAATCGCTATGGCGTATTATATATTAGATCTATACAGATCAATACACATTAGAGCCACCAAGACCTGCACTTTGAGCAGTAGAGTCTTGGCCAGTACCATCATTCTGTCTAGCCAGGTGGTACTGGTCTTGGCCAGTACCATCATTCTGTCTAGCCAGGTGGTCCTGGTCTTGGCCAGTACCATCATTCTGTCTAGCCAGGTGGTACTGGTCTTGGCCAGTACCATCATTCTGTCTAGCCAGGTGGTACTGGTCTTGGTCAGTACCATCATTCTGTCTAGCCAGGTGGTACTGGTCTTGGTCAGTACCATCATTCTGTCTAGCCAGGTGGTACTGGTCTTGGTCAGTACCATCATTCTGTCTAGCCAGGTGGTACTGGTCTTGGTCAGTACCATCATTCTATCTAGCCAGGTGGTCCTGGTCTTAGTCAGTACCATCATTCTGTCTAGCCAGGTGGTACTGGTCTTGGTCAGTACCATCATTCTATCTAGCCAGGTGGTCCTGGTCTTGGTCGATCTCAGGCATCAGAGGTGAACCTCTTGGCAGTTTGTACGTTCTCGGGTTGACCTCGGATTGTGCAAGTTCGTTCTCTAGTAACCTCTGCATGTTTAGCCAGAGATTTCTGGGAAGGTACACTCAGTTAGAGGCGCGACACAGTGCTTTGCGACATCTCGTACAACATCACTGGAGGATCTCTCTCTCTCTCTCTCTCTCTCTCTCTCTCTCTCTCTCTCTCTCTCTCTCTCTCTCTCTCTCTGAGTCTTTCTCTCTGTCTGTCTGCCTCTCTCACTTTTGTCTCTTACTCTCTTTGTCTCGGTCTCTCGCTCCTTCCTTTCTCTCCCCACTGTCTCCTCTGTACGTCCTCTCCTTCCCCAACAGCCAACCACTGACTGTTGTTTCTATAAATAGTGTCTCATCAATGAAGGCAGACAGTGCTGTCAAAATATTTAAACTTGATTGGCGTCGTCCGACTGTGTAGCAGTCATTCATTATTTTCACAAAGTCACGGGGTTGAAATTTCCCAAGCCCTCTGCTGTTAGTTTCTCTGTCTGGACATGACGTAACTACCTGGACAAGCCAGTCTTTCGTGTTCACACTGGTCAATTCCGTTAAAGTATGCGATTTGCCAGGAGTCTGGTTTCTGTAAACTGGACGGTGGTCATCACGAGATGTCGTTATGATTTACCTTGTCATCACTTGGTGAATCATTTTCCTCCCTTAGATTTGAATTCCTTTATTCATCTTTGAGTTGGAACTATTGAAGTATTATTATTATTATTATTATTATTATTATTATTATTATTATTATTATTATTATTATTATTATTATTATTATTATTATTATTATTGTTTTTAGCGTTGCTGTTTTCTTCTTCTACTTCTTGATAAGTTATTTTGAGGTAGAAATCGTAGCTAAATTCTTACTCTGCTAGGTTGTTCATTTGTATAGATGTATAAGCACTTTAATTATTGAGCATGGTCGTCAAAAATAGTGTATGCTTAATGCTCTCTCTCTCTGTCTCTCTTCTACTTCTTTTTCTTCTTCCTCTTCTTCTCTCTCAATCTCCTTCCCCACGTCCTCCTTTCATTAAGCTCCATTTTCCCCATGACTCTATTACTACTACTACTACTTCTCTCTCACTCTATCCACACCCCCGCGCACACAGACACAAACCTCCGACTCCCTCGTCCACCATTTTCCCCATGACTCTATTACTACTACTACTACTTCTCTCTCACTCTATCCACACCCCCGCTCACACAGACACAAACCTCCGACTCCTTCGTCCACCATTTTCCCCATGACTCTATTACTACTACTACTACTTCTCTCTCACTCTATCCACACCCCCGCGACACAAACCTCCGACTCCTTCGTCCACCATTTTCCCCATGACTCTATTACTACTACTACTACTTCTCTCTCACTCTATCCACACCCCCGCGCACACAGACACAAACCTCCGACTCCCTCGTCCACCATTTTCCCCATGACTCTATTACTACTACTACTACTACTTCTCTCTCACTCTATCCACACCCCCGCGCACACAGACACAAACCTCCGACTCCTTCGTCCACCATTTTCCCCATGACTCTATTACTACTACTACTACTTCTCTCTCACTCTATCCACACCCCCGCGCACACAGACACAAACCTCCGACTCCCTCGTCCACCATTTTCCCCATGACTCTATTACTACTACTACTACTACTTCTCTCTCACTCTATCCACACCCCCGCTCACACAGACACAAACCTCCGACTCCTTCGTCCACCATTTTCCCCATGACTCTATTACTACTACTACTACTTCTCTCTCACTCTATCCACACCCCCGCGCACACAGACACAAACCTCCGACTCCGTCGTCCACCATTTTCCCCATGACGCTAAAAATGTAGTCATCCTCCTACACTCCCCTCAGTGCCAGCTCTCCCTTTCACAGAATCTTACACAATGATTATGCCTTCTCTTCTCTTCGCTCCGCCCCACCTTTCTTTATTACTTCCGGTGATATTTGCATATCGCGAACGTGCAGAAGAATAGAGAGGATCTATCTTTGGACCCGTTCCCAAAGAAATGAGGCGGACTTAGGAGACCGCAAATCCACCGCATTGACAAAAAAAGGCCTTTGTAAGGTGATGACCAGGGGAGGGCCCCGTAATTTATCCCATTATTATTTTATACCGTAGGTAGGTCTTGGCGTCTTTCTTGGTGACGTCTCAATAGAAACGTCTGGCGCCTGCCGGAGTCATTGTGCAGTTCTCTCTCTCTCTCTCTCTCTCTCTCTCTCTCTCTCTCTCTCTCTCTCTCTCTCTCTCTCTCTCTCTCTCTCTCTCTCTCTCTCTCTCTCTCTCTCTCTCTCTCTGTCTAGTCCTGGTTTACATTTCTTGTCGCACATTTCGTTTTCACCAGTCTGTTGAAGGTTTAATTTGAGAAACATTTACTTGTCTTCGTCATTACAATTTCCCTCCTTTATAACGTTTATAGAATTAATTTAAAGATTTCGTTTTTACCGGACGCTTATTTTTTTTTTCTTTTTTGAATTTTATTTTGGCTGCAATTTTTATACACATGTACTTATCCACTGTCTTAAAATTTGCTGTTGTTTTTTTGTTGTTTTTTAATGGCACACTTTTGTTTTTTATTTATATGTGTCTCATTATATATAGCTCTTAGAATAATAGGGGCAGTATTGCGTGGAAAAACGCTTGCTGTTTTTAAGAAGGTAGTGAAGGGAATGGTTGATTTGATGTGAGGGGGGAAGAAGGTTTCTTCTGAAAGGGTTTGAATGCCCTGAGTTTTTTTTTTTTCTGTTTTGTTTGGTTTTTCTTTTCTCGAAGACTTTTCTGATGAGAAGTGGGTATCAAACCCAGGACCTCTCTGACGTCAACCCAATGTTCTACCATCTAAGAGCTTTTTGCATGCAGTTCCTGGCGTCCTCACTAGCCCAGCTTAGAGCACTGTGACACATGAACACCAGGACCAAGCTTTGACATACAGTGGAATCTACTTAGATCAACACATTTAGGGGTACTCTTGCTAGACGTCAACTCCTTTTTTTTTGCATTTCTTTACATATTTGCAATGGTTGACGCTAAATCTTGCTTAAATTCGACCAATTTTTTTTTGGTCCTGAGGTGTTGACTTTCTTCGGATTTTACCATAGTTACTTCTATGCTAGTTCCAATACATGTAGTAACAAACCAACCCAAGGGGTGTAGATCAGACTTCAAAGGCTATTATTAATTTAGCAAATCCGGGTCTGTTTGAGCAAATGGGCAAACCGAAAGAAGAGAGTCGATTTTCTATACCCCCTGATAACATTGTGCGCCTAGGATATTCTCCTACTATAAATGCCACAAAAATCTGGATTATGAGATGGTTTTGTCAGTTCTGATAAGCTCCTATAGGACACAAGAAATCTGGATTATGAGTTTTGCCAGTTTTGTTAAGCTCCTGAAGGACACAAGAAATCTAGATTATGAGTTGTTTTTGCCAGTTCTGATAAGCTCCTAAAGGACACAAGAAATCTGGATTATGAGTTGGTTTTGCCAGTTCTGATAAGCTCCTGTAGGGCACAAGAAACCTGGATTATGAGTTTTGCCAGTTTTGTTAAGCTCCAATAGGACACAAGAAATCTGGATTATGAGTTGGTTTTGCAAGTTCTGATCAGACGTCACACGCAGGTTGGTCGCGTTGGACCTAGAATTCCATCCCGTGAGGGAGGAGGAATAGCTTGGTGTCATGGAGACATATATATTGGTTTTAAGGACAAATGATCACAAAGAAATTAGAGCATGTATCGCTTTTTGGTATGAGAAACTATAAATTATATTAATAGAGAACAAAGCATGATATTATTTGAGCATAATTAATTTTGACATACAGTATATAATTATCTTAATGGCATATTTTTCCGTCTCACAAGCTAGCTGGATACTGTCAGACCCATAAAATAGTATATCATACTCCATTGAAAAAACCAGAAATCCTTGCGAATCCCTCCCACCTCTCCCACGTCGAGGATTTATGACATTCATCACCCCGAATTTGACACTTTGACCACCAGAACATGAAGCTATAAACGGTTCTGAAGGCTGTTTCGAACTTCAGCCAATTTTTATCCGTCCATCATTCTCTCTTGACACTTCCAAGTACATATACACCGATGGGATTTGAGCATAATCCTTAGAGAAAAGATTTCTAGCTCTCCAGGTCCCAACACCCGTGGCCTGTGGCCACCATCATCCATTTCACACCATGACTCGTTCTCTAAGACTAGATTAAGGCGATGTTTTCAACAGTTACTGTACTATCCATTTCTCACCATGACTCGTTCTCTAAGACTAGATTAAGGCGATGTTTTCAACAGTTACTGTACTATCCATTTCTCACCATGACTCGTTCTCTAAGACTAGATTAAGGCGATTTTTTCAACAGTTACTGTACTATCCATTTCTCACCATGACTCGTTCTCTAAGACTAGATTAAGGCGATTTTTTTTCAACAGCTGCTGTACTATCCAGTTCTCACCATAGCCCATACAAGACTAAATTAAAGCGATGTCTGAACCTCTGCCTTAAGACATTTGCCAAGAATTGAAGGCTCTTTTGTTAATTATTTTGTGTCCGTGTTTTCTTCAAGTTTTTTTTTTGTCGTAGAGTACCTACTGACATCTGCAGTGAGCAAGTTCATGTTGCTGAAATCATAAGCTTCTGAACAGAAAGTGCTTTTGCGGTTTTATTCATATTATGTCCTAGCTGCGCTTTACAAAAAAGAAAACCGTATCAAATAGTTCATTTTAACATTTAATATGTATCGGTTTTCTTTTTTTTTTTTTACTTTACTTCGGTGACTTGGTCTGTACAACTGGAAGCCTCGGTCGCTTGGCTTTCAATGTAGGCGTGTGGTAAGGTAACAACCAGTCCAACGGAGGCGCCTTCAGATACGGCTTGCGTGAACATATTTCTAGAGGGCTGAGCCTGGGACCTGTTGAGGTGCTCTAGGTCTAGTCTCTCCACAGCATGTCGGCAATCACTGAGAGGAAAACTGGTCGTTATCCCTCACTCCAACCAGTAAGGCCGGCCAATATATGAAAACTGGTCGTTATCCCTCACTCCAACCAGTAAGGCCGGCCAATATATGAAAACTGGTCGTTATCCCTCACTCCAACCAGTCAGGCCGGCCAATATATGAAGATAAAATTCATCCTGGTAGAGTGCAACGTTGCATGAAATCTTTTTCTCCCCTTAGCAGCTGTTTCTTGCCTTTTTTCCTCTCTCTCTATAATTTCTTGTTCTCTTACTGGTTTATCTCTCTCTTTGCCTGTCTGTCTGTCTCTCTCTCTCTCTCTCTCTCTCTCTCTGTCTCTTTCTCTCTCTATCTCTCTCTGTCTCTCTGTCTCTCTCTCTCCCTCTCCCTCTCTCTCCAGTCTCCACCCCCGCGTCCAGTACACTCAATGGACGTGCACTATTATTATGACATAGAATCGTGGGGATATTTTCTGCCCAAACCCTTGAGGCTGTCGCCGTGGTGTCGCCAGATTGGAAACCCTCAGAAGTTGATTATTGTGAAGTGTTGAGACGGAGCTGCTGATGCAGCTAGTTCTCTCCTCCAGCAAAAAGCGACGTGAAGAACTGGGAGTCAAGCTTGCAGTGCGAAACGGTGGGCCATGGGGGACGAGTTGCTGCAAGAGGCTCTGGTTATTTGATCAGTTATCACATGGGAGTAGAATGGTATGAAAACATCACTCGAGATCTCCAGGTGGACCAGAAGCAGTTGCTGAACCATCAACCATTAGCACTTCCTGTCGGCTCCATCACGTGATCTTGTTCGAGTGCCTGGTCGTTGTTAGATGGGAGGCTGCGTGATCGACTTAGCATGAACCTGATCAGATTCTGAGAATGGTTCTCAATACTTGCCCTGACTAAAACAGCTGCGACCAAATTCTTCTTCTTCTTCTTCTTCTTCTTCTTCTTCTTCTTCTTCTTCTTCTTCTTCTTCTTCTTCTTCTTCTTCTTCTTCTTCTTCTTCTTCTTCTTTTTCTTTTTCTTTTTCTTCTTCTTCTTCTTCTTCTTCTACTGCTGCTGCTGCTGCTGCTGCTACTACTACTACTACTACTACTACTACTACTACTACTACTACTACTACTACTACTACTACTACTACTACTACAGCTACTAATACTACTACTACTACTACTACTACTACTACTACTTCTACTACTACCACTACTACTACTACTACTACTACTACTACTACTACTACTACTACTACTACTACTACTACTACTACTACTACTACTACTACTACTACTACCACTACCAGCTCCCTCATATAGGTATGAGTCATGTCGAATTATACGTCTTCCCTTAGCCTGGCTGAAAATCACCGTTGACTACTAATCTGCATTGACTCTGATTTTTAGGACCTGGCATAAAATTGCGTAGCTAAAGGTAAGGCGCCTCATTTCGTCACTAGATCTTTACGACACGAAGTGGGAAGCTCAAACCTCTGTGTCGTTGCTTCGCTCTGCGCCAGGATCGAAATTTTGTAAGGAAACTCGGGAAGTCCAAACGCGGTAAGATACCCGCTTAGATCTAGAATCGCCGCTGTCTGTCTTGCCTTGTACAGGACAATCATGGCTGCACTTTGAAGCAGTGTCTTGGTGTATCTTCTTTTGGGAGATGGTAGTTTTGGTAGATCAAAGTTTCCAAAAAAAAAAAAAAATTGAATATTTTTTTTGTTTTGTTTTTGTTTTTGGTGCGCAGCATGCAATACTTACAACTTTGTGTGCGCAAATCAATGAGAAAATAAGGCTCCTGATATCTTCTCAGAATATACATTTTATTAAAAGAAAAAAACCTTACATATTATGCAAGTCTTGGGTTTGAGATTCGATTTGGGCGTATTGCTGTTGAGCTAAATGATAGTATTGTAAAGCCGTGTCATCATGAATTTATTAATTTTTTTTTTTTTTCAGTAGAATGTCTTGAATTTCATCTGCTACTTAATGTCATTGTTTTCCTTTGATTTCCATTGAGTTTACCACTGGACTCAAGGGTGCTAGTTTTTCGTATTAATTTTCTTTTTTTTTTTAATTGTTATTGTAGAGGCTTGTCATTATTGACAATGAAAATCAAGTCCCACCTGTGTTGGTAACGCAACTTTCTAGCTGTGCTGCAAACATTAAGTACAAGGCCTATACAGACTTTGTTTTACAAATTCACAAGACATGTTCTATCTAGAGTTCGATGTATATCAATTATCTTGGTTAACAGTTATGCTCTCCTATAATTATAGCGCTCAATAAACAACTTACTATCCAAGGTTGCTGTGTGTGTGTTTGTTATTTTTGGGAAGGGTGAATATTCTTCTTCCGACTCCCTACATGTTAAGTGCATGCGATCTTGAATTTTATCACCAACGGTGACCATAATAAACTCCAACGTTAACCGTAAGGTGTGACATTCGCCTAATATGTTATGGGCTGGCTGTGTCAGGTATGTTGTGGGGGGGGGGGGGGGGCATGACTCATTCTCTTCGCGGCATAGCGGTTATTGACAAAAGGTTAGGATCTAAATGTCATCACTCCTGGGGATTCCCAATCTTGCACCTCGCTTATTGGTGAGACTCATAAATCAAGCTCTAATTATAGACCTTTATTATATAAATAGATTTGTATTGTCCTTGCGAAGCCAACTGCATGTAAATAGTTTCGGCATAGCAGTAAAATCTTTCGCATTCCGAATGTTCTTTCGCTAGATCTATGATTTATTTTGAATAAAATAGCTGACACCTTCTTAAATATGGAGCGCGTTGATTTTATGCATGGGACTATCAGTATCATGGGAGGTAAGTCATAAAAATAATATTTTCTTACAATAACTATTATGTTAAATATTTGCCGAGTTTTTTTTTTCTCGAACATCACACACGAACGGTATATTCTTCACCTTAATGTATCAGGTGTTATGTATCGTACAAAGTCTGATCCTCCCTGGTCAGTTTTGACAGTATTGCTTTTTAAATAGAATATTTCATGTTTATTTTGTTGCTGTGTGATTATCAAGTGCCATTATTTTTGTTATTGCTGTTGAATGGTCTTCAATCTTCATAGATATAAAATAACAGAGCGATCTCAACAGACCTCTCTCTCTCTCCCTCTCTCTCTTTCTCTCTCTCTCTCTCTCTCCCTCTTTCTCTTTCTCTCTCTCTCCCTCTCTCTCTTTCTCTCTGTTTCTCTCTCTCTCTCTCTGTTTCACGTATCATTTTAAAAATAGATTTTCGCAAAGAAACCACTCTCTTTCAAATTGAAATACATTCTCTCATCACTTCTCATTCTCTCTCTCTCTCTCTCTCTCTCTCTCTCTCTCTCTCTCTCTCTCTCTCTCTCTCTCTCTCTCTCTCTCGGCACTGTTTCTCCTTCTGTGTTTCACGTATCATTTTAAAAATAGATTTTGGGAAAGAAGACCACTTTCTTTTAAGTTGAACCATATTCTCATTCTCTCTCTCTCTCTCTCTCTCTCTCTCTCTCTCTCTCTCTCTCTCTCTCTCTCTCTCTCTCTCTCTCTCTCTCTCTCTCTCTCTCTCTCTTCTCTCTTCTCTCTCTCGTCTTATCTTGCTCCACGGAGCCAGTTGTTGGTAATAAGTGTCAAGTAATACCAATCCTCGGTCCATGTTATGAAACCTTTAGCCACGGAGGAAATCAATAAATTTCTAGCTGTGGATCCGGGTAAGATTCCCAGCGATGTCTAAAATTCTAAAGATAAACGAAAACTAGATGGGAGCTCTGCGCATTTTGATTGGGAATTCCGTCTCAAATTTTCTGTCCTAGGAAGACGATTCATTTGCTAGAAATTTCTGCAGCTCATTTTTATCCAATTGTTTTAGATGAAACTTGTGGAATTCCGGCTGCTATTAAATTCCCCTCCGTCAATTTTTTTTTCAAATGGTGAATTACTTTGGATGTAGAAGAATTGGTTAAAATTCAAGTTGAAATGGTTGGAAAAATTTAAATTTTCAGGGAATAATATTTGCATTTATAGATAGTAATGATGCAGTAGCGGTAGGAGAAAATGAGTAATTAATAGTAAGTGTAGCAGTAGTTGTAGTAGTGGTGGTGGTGGTGGCGGTAGTTGTTGCTGTTTAGTAGTAGTAGTAGTAGTAGTAGTAGTAGTAGTAGTAGTAGTAGTAGTAGTAGTAGTAGTAGTAGTAGTAGTAGTAGCAGCAGCAGCAGCAGCAGCATTAGCAATAGTAGCAGCAGAAGTAGTAATAGTAGTAGTGGTAACAGTTATGGTCATCCTTGCTGTTGCAGTAATAGGAAGAGAAAAGGGCAAAACCAGGAGATGTAGCAGCAGCACATTTTTTTAAAAAGCTGCATCAAGAACAGGCTGTTCTCTGCTTAGCTGAACTTTTAGAACAGAACGTGTAAACTGCACTAATGTATTTTTTATTAATCACATAAATCCACTATATCCTTCCTGTCGTCTGTGAGATTTGACGACAGCCAAACACTACTGTTACTGTGTGAGATTTGACAACAGCCAAACACTACTGTTACTGTGTGAGATTTGACGACAGCCAAACACTACTGTTACTGTGTGAGATTTGACGACAGCCAAACACTACTGTTACTGTGTGAGATTTGACGACAGCCAAACACTACTGTTACTGTGTGAGATTTGACGACAGCCAAACACTACTGTTACTGTGTGAGATTTGACAACAGCCAAACACAACTGTTACTGTGTGAGATTTGACGACAGCCAAACACTACTGTTACTGTGTGAGATTTGACGACAGCCAATCACTACTGTTACTGTGTGAGATTTGACAACAGCCAAACACAACTGTTCCTGTGTGAGATTTGACGACAGCCAAACACTACTGTTACTGTGTGAGATTTGACGACAGCCAATCACTACTGTTACTGTGTGAGATTTGACAACAGCCAAACACAACTGTTACTGTGTGAGATTTGACGACAGCCAAACACTACTGTTACTGTGTGAGATTTGACGACAGCCAATCACTACTGTTACTGTGTGAGATTTGACGACAGCCAAACACTACTGTTACTGTGTGAGATTTGACGACAGCCAAACACTACTGTTACTGTGTGAGATTTGACAACAGCCAAACACTACTGTTACTGTGTGAGATTTGATGACAGCCAAACACTACTGTTACTGTGTGAGATTTGACAACAGCCAAACACTACTGTTACTGTGTGAGATTTGATGACAGCCAAACACTACTGTTACTGTGTGAGATTTGATGACAGCCAAACACTACTGTTACTGTGTGAGATTTGATGACAGCCAAACACTACTGTTACTGTGTGAGATTTGATGACAGCCAAACACTACTGTTACTGTGTGAGATTTGACAACAGCCAAACACTACTGTTACTGTGTGAGATTTGACAACAGCCAAACACTACTGTTACTGTGTGAGATTTGATGACAGCCAAACACTACTGTTACTGTGTGAGATTTGATGACAGCCAAACACTACTGTTACTGTGTGAGATTTGACAACAGCCAAACACTACTGTTACTGTGTGAGATTTGACAACAGCCAAACACTACTGTTACTGTGTGAGATTTGATGACAGCCAAACACTACTGTTACTGTGTGAGATTTGACAACAGCCAAACACTACTGTTACTGTGTGAGATTTGATGACAGCCAAACACTACTGTTACTGTGTGAGATTTGACAACAGCCAAACACTACTGTTACTGTGTGAGATTTGACAACAGCCAAACACTACTGTTACTGTGTGAGATTTGATGACAGCCAAACACTACTGTTACTGTGTGAGATTTGATGACAGCCAAACACTACTGTTACTGTGTGAGATTTGATGACAGCCAAACACTACTGTTACTGTGTGAGAATTGATGACAGCCAAACACTACTGTTACTGTGTGAGATTTGATGACAGCCAAACACTACTGTTACTGTGTGAGATTTGACAACAGCCAAACACTACTGTTACTGTGTGAGATTTGACAACAGCCAAACACTACTGTTACTGTGTGAGATTTGACAACAGCCAAACACTACTGTTACTGTGTGAGATTTGATGACAGCCAAACACTACTGTTACTGTGTGAGATTTGACAACAGCCAAACACTACTGTTACTGTGTGAGATTTGACGACAGCCAAACACTACTGTTACTGTGTGAGATTTGACGACAGCCAAACACTACTGTTACTGTCATGATTGTTTTGATCGTAAGAATAAAACGGTGAGGAAAGTGCTTGTAGGCCTACTTGTTAATATCATCAGAAGTGCGTGAGATCATAGCTCATTTTAGTTGAAGAAAACGTGTCATTCTAGTGTGAACTGTCATTCTTATTGCTCAATGTTCTCTTAGATTGCCATAAAGCTGCCTTCCATGGAAACTCTCGTCCAAATTTTTTTTTTGTCTATATTTAACCTTTGAACGCGAAATTTCACCCCCAAATTCTTCACATTTATCAGTGATGAAAAATGTGTTTTTGTGGTTTTTTTTCCCCTCTCTCCTTTTCGGCGTAAAGACCTTTGATCAGCGGCTCTGTTCACCGTATTGTCCTTTAGATCTCATCAGCGACTTGTTTTCTCTCTCGGCCAGACGCCGTGTCGCGAGCAAGTCACATGCAACACTTGATAATGTGACTGATGTAACAAACACTTCTGAGGGAAGGGGCGAATCACGGGCCAAAAATACATGACGGATGCGTCACGTCACAGCGCATAATGGTGGCTGCCTGCTTCCTGTACGCTGATCCTTCCGTACATTTTTCACGTCTCTCAAGTTTACATTGAACGTACGAGAACATTGCAAGTTCTGAAAAAAGTTCAAGGAAGGATTATATATAAAAGGAGGTTTTTGTAGCTTATGAGACTTAAAACAAAGAAGATCATCAGAGTTGAAGTAGGGTTAATTTATTTCATTTTTTTTTTAACCCATACTCTGCTGTACCGAGTCAACGTTTTTTCGGCAAAAGTTTCTGAAGTTGTTACATGGTGTCTCATCATATTAACAATAGGATGACAGACTCTTGAGAGCTATATGATACTCTAGCGTCATTTTCTAGGACGTTTAAGAGCTGTCTTACTCTTGCTGTTCTAGACAATCTTGACCAAGCTCTTAAGATTTTAATAAAAATAACCTGCTTTGCTCGTGACATCTCAACTCCCGTTGAGTGTGATGAGAAATTTCTTCCGCTTTATTAATTTGCGCAGGCGTATTCAGCCCCGCCCCTCTCCGCTCCACAGTCTTTAAAGTTTTTCTAATTTCAGTAACATAACGTAACTAAAGTTACGAAAAAATCTCTCTAGTCTCGCACTGTTCTGTGAGAAGTTTAACGTCTCCCAAGTTTTTCCGACGAATCTTATAGAGAGAGTGGACAGCTCTCCTCTCACTCGGCACACCTGAATCTGTTTAGTCCCAATAATGATAACACCGCAGTGAATTGTGTAAGTGTGATGTAAACGGGCAGTTGGCGTAACCCAGGGTCTGTCACAGTGTCACTGGCTGTCGTCACCTTGCCACTTGCCTTGGTTAGCGCTAGACAGCAGGAACAGCTGGCTGGCGGCCACCCGCCTTCCCTCATAGATTTGACTAGATGGAGTGGGAGACATGGGTGGGAAGATCTGTCTGAATGTCGCACGTTACTTCACTTTACTTCTGTACTTATTATCAATTTATCCATTCATCTTCAACTCACCTTGAGGTTATCCACTGTGTTGGACGGGGTGTACGAGACATATATCTGAAGACGGGCATATATACTATAGACGATGAAGAGAGAGTTCAAGCCACAAGAGTAGTAATTTGAGCGTATCTAGATCTAGGTCAGTCGCCGAAATAAAGTGTAAATTAACGGTGAATCTAAACGAGGTGCAAATTTCGCTCGAAAGTTTGCGGCAAAATAGATGTATTAGAAATATAGTGCAAAAAAAAAATATGTATTATTATTGCCTGCAAATAGTCTTATTTTCCAAGAGTTTTGCTCTAGGTTCTTGTCTCAACATCCTTTGTTTACTTTCTTTTTCTTCGTTTCACAGTCCAGCCCGCTCCATCCAGGGCCATGTCGAGACAAGCCTAAATTGTCGGGAAATTTGTGCTTTTCAGATTTTCCTCAACCTCGGTTTCCTGAAGATTCTTATGCGAACATAGACCATAGTAAACTTTGGCGTAGGTTTTCTGGTAACGTTACCAGAGTGTCGTCACCTCTGCTCCCTCACCCCTTGTCTGATACAGGTCGTTGGTGGTTAACCGTGAAGTTTGGAAACTTTTCAGAGCGTTTGTCTCGTCAATGCTCTCAGCGAGAACTTGAGAGCTCTCTCTCTATCTCTCTCTGTCTGTCTGTCTGTCTGTCTGTCTGTCTGTCTGTCTCTCTCTCTCTCTCTCTCTCTCTCTCTCTCTCTCTCCTTTCCCCCCACCCCCCACCCCCCTTCACTCTCTTTCCTCTCTCTCTCTCCCTTTCACGATTTTTATTGTCGTCTTCTTTTCCTGTAAATTATATTTTTTTTCATTTTCTCTTATGACCTGTATGTAGATCTAGCACAGCACGCGAATATTTCTCCCCCTCTCAATTCACTCTTTTCTCTTATCACAGTCTCCAGTGATCACGTCTCTTTCCCCTCGCCCTGCTGCATCAGCCCGCGATAATCACTGTAATATATGCAGACTTTGTACAGAATTAAACGAAGCGTGTCAAATCTTGTAAAGATTGTAAAGGATTGGATAAGCTCAGTCAGACTGATCAAGAAACTGTCTTCTCAGATTTAAGATAAGCCGCCCGCTTTAAAAAGCAGATTCGAGGCTCTCTCCTGCGTGTTGTCTTTGAAGAAAGAGATCGTTGATAACGACGTGCTTGAAGATGTTATTGTGGAGGTGTCAGGCTGCCCGCTGGCGCACTCGGGTTAGCCCAACAAGGTCTTCAATCTGCCATAATCATGCTACACCATGACTGCAGGTTTTCAGTTTTAGGGAGTGGTCAGTTAATTAGGGTCCTCGGAGTTGTTAATGGAGCATCTCTGTGGGCTCCTCCAGGGGTTATGTCCTGGCAAGGATGGGCAGTCAGACGGTATTAGAACAAGATAAGGAGAGCTAGAGACTTACAATGCTGTGTGTGGTGGGGAGATGGGAAGAAGAGACTAAGAAAGGGAGGGAGGGAGGGAGGGAGGAGAGAGAGAGAGAGAGAGAGAGAGAGAGAGAGAGAGAGAGAGAGAGAGAGAGACAGACAGACAGACAGACAGACAGACAGATAGATCGAGACAGGCAAATAGAAATAGACAACGGTGGGGAGGGGTTAGGAGAGAGAGAGACAAGCAGGGAGGGAGTAGAGAGAGAGAGAGAGACCGAGACAGGCAAATTGAAATAGACAGCGGTGTGTGTGTGTGTGTGTGTGTGGGGAGGGATAGAGGAAAGACTGAGACAAGCCGACAGACATGGGGAGGGGTGGTTGATGTTAAGGCAGACAGACAGGCCTACATGCACAAATGTGTACAGTTTCAGTGGCGATTTGATGTAATAACTTCTTACACAATGTCGTTCTCTTAAAGAAGAGAGCAGGCAGGCAAGCCGTACATGCTTGTACATTCCGTGATTAATTAGGTTCATCGTGTTAGGCAGGTGCACCCCATCGACATATTAGTCGCTCTCTTGACTGGTGAAGTGCAAGAGTGCATGCATCTTAATACAACCACTTGATGGTGGTGCTGCAAGTACACTAGTTGTGGTTGTGTTCGCATGTTGTCGCGTGGTTGTAAATATGATAGATCCGTTCCATCGGCTTTTCTTGTTACAATGGCCTTGTTTTCCTCCAGGTCAAAGAGATTATAGGGTTGGTCTTCGGTAATGGTTTCAGATAATTTATTTAATTTTCGTGATATTTCCACTACGGTGTATATTCTTTATGACCTGCACACAAGTTTGCCTTTGAATTAAAGAATAATGGTGTCACAGGTCACTGAATTTTTTTTTTTTTATTTCTTACTTTTAATTATTTTTTAAACCGGAGAAATTCCTTTGGTTACTCATCACCATTTAAAAAAAAGCCTTTCTGGAAACAATTTATTTTCGTTATATGCTTGCAAGGAATAATGTAACATCACAGATTCTCATCAGTCAGTTAATTGCTTCGCCATAGGCTCTTGACTGACACTGTATCGCTCACCTCATCCATGTTCCGTGCTGACCTGACACGCGTGAAGAGAACAACGACATGGCGGCCGGGTAACCTTTACGATGGTTCCAGTATGTCGGTTCTGGTGCGCTTGGGAACGCAACGAATGGACGAATGGATTGCGACCTCGCTAGGATTGTACTAGTGTTTCGTTACGCCGCCTTCCGTGGCTTCAGAACGAGAACGTGCTGACTAGAGATTACATTCTTAAGAATTATCTACAACTAGAGGTTTAAAATACCTAAAATTCTTACTTGATATAGTTCGTTCTTATGATTGTTCCAGTTGTCTGTTTCCTCTAAATCTATTTTAAAAAATCGTTTCTCTTTTATCTCCACTTTGTTTCTTAGTTCCAGTAACGTGCCTGGAATAAGGAAACGTGTGTTGACCAGAGCCCGCCATCCTTGTAGGGCTCTATGGTACGGTAATCTGAATCACAATGACTGTATGGTTAGCAATTATAGAGATCCGTTTCAAATTGCCGTGACTGACTTACAAGTAACATCATCATGTTTGTCTATATCGAGCGATGCGCCAGGCTTCAAGTGGCTCGCTATTCGAACAAAACATCCGCGCAATTTCCACTTCAATGAGGAAATCCTTTATTTCTCATAATCAGTTAAGTTGGGTTCGAGTCATAAGACCTGCACGGGTTGTGCTTTTACTAAGATTATTTCGTGGAGAAGTACGTTGGAAGCGGCTCGTTTTCATCAAGATTTAATAAGAATTAATTGAGATTGTAAATATTTTAATTGTGTGCAGGGATTTTTCTAAGTTGAGCTTCTTAGGATAGGAGTAGAGTTTCCTTCGGATATTTTTTAAAAGCCCAGTGTTTCGTTTGTCTTTTATTATTATTATCATTATTATTATTATTATTATTATTATTATTATTATTATTATTATTATTATTATTATTATTATTATTATTATTATTATTATTATTATTCATCCTCTTACTGCTGCTGCTACTATTATTGCTACTACCACTACTGCTACCACCACCACTACTACAACTTACTACTATTACTACTACTACTACTACTACTACTACTACTACTACTACTACTACTACTACTACTACTACTACTACTACTACTACTACTACTACTAATATTACAGAGTGGAACTACCTTAAACATTTTTTTGCCGATTAATCCTTACTGTTATTTGAATGCCTATTGCCTCTCTAGACAGAATGTCTAAGAGCCGTAACTCGGGCTGCTGGCCTGGGGATGTTGTTTCATGCCTCAAGATAAAAAACAAACTGTCCGTGGTATCGACCCTATAGATCGACATCGTCCAAGCCACTCACCATTCCAGCGTCTAAAGCTATATTTGCGCCAGCAGCATTTCTCATCGTCTGGTAAAGTCAAAGTTGGAACTTTAGTTAACTCGCATCGGGCTTTTGTTCCCCCCACCCCCCGAAAATTTCAAAGCTTGCCCTCGTTCCCGGTGTTCAGTCTACATGAATTATGCATTTTTTTTTTTTTTTTTTTTGACTCCTCCGTCTTTTGTAAAGATCACAGATAACGAACAGAGCTTGAGAATAAACAGTGACTACAGCCACGCCACTCCATTCAGGGTCTCTGAAGCGTACTTCCGCCGTTATGGTACCGGATGTAACTCTGTGTCTCTGTGGACGTGTGTGTGTGCGCACATGTTACATCTTGATTTGGGGTTGTTAATGCAAAATTTATGAATCTAATTTAGGTTTTATTATGCGTTGCGATGTAGTTTCTTTCAGCGTATGCCCTTCTAAAGTGAATGAGGTGTTCTGAAAGACTTAATTCGCTGTGCAGCTGACATTGAAATGCAAAGTAACGTAAAGTGGTTATTCGCATATTCATTCTTAGTACATCTCTTCTTCTTCTTCTGCTTGTTTTTTTTTTAAATAAATTTTTTACAGCTTTTTGTGCTATGAAAGTAACGAGTTTACCGTTGCGAAGTTTTTTCTTTCTATTTTTTTCCCTTTGCATATTGACAGTTTTCACGGCCAAATTGAAATCGAAGAGAAAAGAAATTTAACCGCCGCCCAAAAAGCTCGAGTTATTTGTAATTTGTTATCCATGGTACGTCGGAAGTCGAGGCCCACTTTTTGAAAGTATGAAATAGTATTCTTTGAAAATGTCCATGTTAAATGTGTTCTGATCTCTCCCTCTCCCTCTCTCTCTCTCTCTCTCTCTCTCTCTCTCTCTCTCTCTCTCTCTCTCTCTCTCTCTCTCTCTCTCTCTCTCTCTCTCTCTCTAGGTTTGTGGTTGATTTTTCTATACTTCTCTCTCTCTATCTCTCTCTATCTATCTATCTATCTCTCTCTCTCTCTCTCTCTCTCTCTCTCTCTCTCTCTCTCTTCATTCTTTTCCCCCTTTTCTCCCCCCCCCCCTCTCTACCTCTTTTTTCTCTCTCTCTTTTTCTCTCCCCCTCTCTCTGCCTCTCTTTATCTCTCTCTCTCTCTCTCTCTCTCTCTCTCTCTCTCTCTCTCTCTCTCTCTCTCTCTTTCTTTTCTGCGCTCTCACTCTCTCTGATCGTCAGTTTCTCACTCGCTCTTCTATTTTATTCTTTTTCCCTTTTTTTTGTTCATACTCTTTCTTATAACAGCCCTCTTCCTTTCTCCCTATGTAACCCTTTAATTCCACCCCACCTTAAAAAAATAAATTAATAAATAAATATTAAAAAAAGAATGCACCGGTTCATGTTTTCGGACTTCGAGACTCACAAAATGATCGATGTATACAACGAACTTCGTCGCATTGCGTGTAACAACCGTTATATGCGAGAACCGAGTTACATGCCATGGAGTCATGAGTCGACATTTCCGCCTCTCGAATAACTTTCGTCTCCAGGAATGCACCAAGCTATCACAGACAACGTTGGAAAAATTGTTTTAGGCCAAGTTCTTTCTGCGACTGTAGCCACATTAATTTTTTCATGTCTAACTTTGTCCAAAATTTTGTGATGATAGAGTGACTGCGGATAATATCTAAACGATCAAAGTTGTTACATGGGTGCACGATGATCTTCTATGGTTTTATCTATCCAAATAGAACAGACAGAAGCTTTTTTTTTTTTGTAACCGATATAAGTCGATAAGAGGCGAACAACGGATGAATCCAATAAAGGCGAAACTAATATGAATTAGTCATCTTTGTCCATATATGTTAAGGCAGGGTGATAGTTTTCACCTTCATTTATTTTATTCCTTCTTTCACCCATGTATATTACGGATCCTTGGACTTATATATAATTATGCCAAGAGTTACGCATTTGATTTTTTAAAATTCTATACGCCTACTACTACTATTATTTGTAAGGGGCTGCTCAATGAAGATCCAAATATCTTTTTGTCTGGCATATCCCAGTGATATATTGTTGAAAGGTTAAAATGACGTGTTATTTTAAATAAGACCAACGGAAGCCAAATGAACTTGGTCAGGTCGCGAAATTTATGGCCGTATTTTGTTTCAAACTGCAACCCACAGAGTTTGAGCACAGAAATTGCTGAGTTTAAGGAATTGGAGCGATGTAATTATGTACCGTATCTGTGACGTACACACCTGGTGTCTAACAATGTGTGACTTTGTTCCTTCTCTTGTCCGCAGCTTCTCGATGATTTGGAAGCCCTGCTTGACCTCACCTGAGCTGAACTTTAACCTTGACCTGCTTGTGGCATGGACTGACCCGTTCTAACCTCCCAAGCCACCTGTGTTCCCCTCACTCCCAGCAGTCCATAGCATCGCACCCTCTCCCCATTTCCTCCATTAACATCGCACCCCTTGATCCAGCGGCTTCCATGGCATGCTAGTTTGACCACTAACACAAACAGAAGGAAAGTTGACCGCATGCCCTTGACCACTCAATCAGCAGCTTGACCGCTGGTGGTTGTGGGAGTTGTTGACATACAACCAATCCGCCAGCCGATCGTTCGCTGGACCCCTGGACTCTGTGCATGTGTATTGTGTACCTGATGACAGGCAACCTGTTCCACACACACCCACACAACGCTTTTGTTTGGTTACTGGTGTGAAACGTACTTAACTGTTTTGATTACACGTGTCATGATTTCCTGCAGTTCTCTAGGCTTCTACGGACCCCCAAATTACCCAAAGTAAACACGTACCAACACTGTAGATCGGTAACCTTTAAAACATTTCATGATAGACTTTGAAAGTGGCTCAGAGGATCCTAAGCACTCAGAACTTGCCGTAAACCATGCAGGACCCATCTTTCAGCGACAGCTACCTCCAACAGTTTGCATGGTGTGGTCGTGTGGCCTGTGAACCGTGCGGACTTGGTTGCCCTCCTTCTCATCACTGTTGTTAACACTACATTCCATTAGGTACAAGATCTTTAACACGATTTTTTTTTTTTGGTTTCACTCGAAGAATTTGAGACCCTGAAACTCTCTTGTTTGAAGAATTTTTAATCGCACTAGGAGAGTACTTATTTGCCCAATGCCAAGGCTATGCCCTGTCAGCTGCTGCAAGGTTTTTGAAAACCCTTTATCGTGTCAAGACTGCCCGACGCACAAATATTTACCTGCTTCAACCTTTTCCTGACGGTTTGCCCTTGAACGGGTTAAACTTTCGGTCGCTTCTCCAGTGCACTGAGGATGAGCTCTAGTGGGGTCTTATGGAAGTCCGCACATAGCTCAGCGTTCAACAGGAGCAGATAAGCTAGATTCGCGGAGGTAAACACACACACAGACACACGCAGACACAATGCTAGAAAGATCTATGAAATTTTGCCCGAGACAGTTTTTCTCCTGAGATCTAACAGCGAAAGAAGGAGCAATTATCTGA
Organism: Elysia crispata; assembly: GCA_033675545.1. Lineage (NCBI taxonomy): Eukaryota > Metazoa > Mollusca > Gastropoda > Plakobranchidae > Elysia > Elysia crispata. The sequence goes on from JAWDGP010000241.1 coordinate 524,479, forward strand.
AAGAGACTTTTTGGATTTTTTTATCTGACAAAATCTTAATCAGTTCTGGCTTTAAGTGAGTCGGAGAGGAACTTAAGTGACCGCTCTGGCATATTGACCTACCAGAAAGCCATTTTCTAAATTTTAGACACCTGTTTCCTGTGCGAGATTTTTTTTTTATTATTTCGAGACATCATGGGAGCTAACCAGTCCTATGACGAGGAGATAACCTGCGAAGGTTCGAAAGGAACTCACCCCGCCAAGAACCAAAAGACCGATGGTCAGCAGAAGTCGCGGGAGGACAAACAGCACAAGACGTCGGAGAATGGAGTGAGAAAGAACAAAGGTGAGAAATCTTAGCTATTCTTCGGTCGGTATATGTATTACTACTCAGTGAATTTATATTGCACTGTACTGAGTATGAGGCAAAGGAAATGTTTTGCCATAGTTATTAACAGAGAGAGAGAGAGAGAGAGGGGGGGGGGGGGGTTCTCTTAAGAAAAATATTGTATAAGTCACAGGGCTATGGGACAATGGTTTAAGTTCTCTGGAAAAAGGAACTGTTGAACATTTGCATGTACATGGTACATGGTACTACCGGTTCATGATGGTCAGGTACCGACGTACATTGTTGTAGTTAACAGCAAAGGTCACAGGTCACTTGAAGAAAAGGCATATCGAGCATCATCTGTGGCTGTGTGTGGATCGTTGTGAATCGACCACGACTTTGTGTGGATAAATCGTGTTACAAACGGTGAGGTGTAGAGAGGGGGGTGAGCAAGGAAAGGGTGGAGAGGAAAATAAAACAGATAGTGCAGAACAAATAGTTAACGAAAGAGAGATAAAAAGACAAGCAGTATGGAGGTATAAAGAGACAGGAAGAGAAACAAAAAAAGAGAATAGGGAGAGAGAGAGAGAGAGAGAGAGAGAGAGAGAGAGAGAGAGAGAGAGAGAGAGAGAGAGAGAGAGAGAGAGAGATAAGAAAAGAAAGCTATTGAAATGCTTGACTTTAATTGGCGTATAAATAAAAAATTAATGATCCAAAGAAACTTTGATATTCGGATGAAGTGAACACAATTAACACAACAATCTCTTACCTGCTTAATAATATAGGCGGCTCGTACTTTTCTTAACTAATAGAAATAAAACTTTCAACTTTATCAAAAGTGAACAGTATCTTACTCATGCAAGAAAATTTAGATGTTATAATCAAGCGGTTATTGACGTAAATGCTACAGAATGTATCCGGGTGCAAAGACAACGAGTTACTTCAGGCTGGTGTTTTCTCTCTGTACTTCAGGCTGGTGTTTTCTCTCTGTACTTTAGGCTGGTGTTTTCTCTCTGTACTTTAGGCTGGTGTTTTCTCTCTGTACTTTAGGCTGCTGTTTTCTCTCTGTACTTTAGGCTGGTGTTTTCTCTCTGTACTTTAGGCTGGTGTTTTCTCTCTGTACTTTAGACCGATGTTTTCTCTCTGTACTTTCAGGATGGTGCTTTCTCTCTGTACTTCAGGCTGGTGTTTTCTCTCTGTACTTTAGGCCGGTGTTTTCTCTCTGTACTTTAGGCCGATGTTTCTCTCTGTACTTTAGGCCGATGTTTTCTCTCTGTACTTTAGGCCGATGTTTTCTCTCTGTACTATCAGGCTGGTGCTTTCTCTCTGTGCTTTAGGGCGATGTTTTCTCTCTGTACTTTCAGGCTGGTGTTTTCTCTCTGTACTTTAGGCTGGTGTTTTCTCTCTGTACTTTAGGCTGGTGTTTTCTCTCTGTACTTTAGGCTGGTGTTTTCTCTCTGTACTTTAGGCTGGTGTTTTCTCTCTGTACTTTAGGCTGGTGTTTTCTCTCTGTACTTTAGGCCGGTGTTTTCTCTCTGTACTTTAGGCTGGTATTTTTTCTCTGTACTTTAGGCTGGTGTTTTCTCTCTATACTTTAGGCTGATGTTTTCTCTCTGTACTTTCAGGCTGGTGTTTTCTCTCTGTTCTTTACGCCGGTGCTTTCTCTCTGAACTTTAGGCTGGTGTTTTTTCTTTGTACTTTAGGCCGGTGTTTTCTGTCTGTACTTTAGTCTGATGTTTTCTCTCTGTACTTCAGGCTGGTGTTTTCTCTCTGTTAGAGAGGTGATTTCTTTCCTTATCACCTTTCGGCTCGAGGTTTTTCACATGAAGATATTGCTTAGCTTAGCATCAATCGATTTTTTTAACAACTGTAACGCTGTCACAGACGGATTGGTATTGGTTTCCACGGAGAAATTTTACAGTTATGTATGAAATGACAAATGCAAACAAATACTAACCAGAAGCAAAAGAATGCTATGTAGATAGTGCAATCTATAAGGATTGATAATTATGTACTGATGTAAATGTGTCAACAAAAGATGTGCATCACTACATGTATAATAATAATAATAATAATAATAATAATAATAATAATAATAATAATAATAATAATTATGTACAAAATGAATAAATGTTCAGATGCCACATTAAATCTTATCATAAAAACATGTCATTATTTATTCAAACTTCTTCAACATTTTCGTTCCCTCAGCTAAACCAGGCCCGCCGCACAAGCCCAAAGTTCAGGACATTGGACCCACCAGTCTTACGCTCTCATGGCAACCGCCCCGCTGCACTTCCGGCCACGCCCACGGCACCACATCCGCTATCCTAGCGTACACCGTGGAGATGATCCAGCTCGCTAATGGAGCCAGTAAATCCAGCCATAGCGGCAGAAATGGAGCAAAGCTTCAGTCAAGTCATTGGACGGTTTTAACGAAAGTCTGCCAAGCGGCGAGTTACTCAGCCAGGAATCTGGAGCCTGACACCACTTACGCGTTCAGAGTTCGCGCCGAGAACCTCTACGGTGTGGGAAAACCAGGGGTTCCTTCTGAGCCGGCCACGACGTGTTATATGTTTGAATCGACCACAGGTTCCCTGAGCTTTCCTTCCTCGGCTGACAATCCTCTTATAACACTTTCCTCGCCCAGCCCTGAGAGGTCCCTGGGGCACGAAGCTTCCCCGCCGCCAGCCGCCTCCTGCCCGCCGTCTCCGCCAGAGTCTCGCGGGAGCAGCGGCCACCGTCTGCGGAGGAGGCATAGCTTTAACGTCCACCTGGACGGCGGTGCCGTCAACAAAATCGCGAACCATTCGGACGTTATTCTGGCGAGCCAAGCGAATCCTGTCAGCAGAAACCCGAGCTTTAAACTGTCTCAATCCCGCTCTTGCCACGCAACTCTGTCGCCCGACTCTTCCATAGCATCGTCAACGTCGTCAGCATCATCAGCAGCATTGTCGCCGTCGTCTTCATCGTCTACTTTGCCAGCATGTTTTAGCCCGAAACATCGCTACTCTGATCGGAGAAGAGGCGGTGGAGGAGAAGCACCTCCTGGTAACAGAAATCCTAGACTGTACGAGCGGTCCAACAGCATCAGCCACCCATCATCTTCGGTGTCCGCTCTCCGCAGGAAGAACTCCCTGTGCGGCACTGCCGGGTGTCAACCCTCCCAAGGAAGGAAGATATCGCTTCCCATTCTACTGCCCGGTACAGGAACCGAGTCCCTGTCCAGGTTGAGAGAATCAAGGACCGGTCTTCGTAGCAGCGTTCCTGACGTCAGTTCAGACCAAGATCAAACACGGTCTGGCGCTCACGAGGTCATCGTGGTCACGGTAGATCGTCCAATCGGGAAGTCTACAGCAGCGTCGACTAAAGGGCTGAGCGACGGCATCATGGATAACGACGGGAGCAGATCTGCAAATAGAGACAGATTCTCTAGAGCCAGCAATGGGTCTGGAGAGTCCGAGCTAACGTCATCGCGAATGTCATTAGAGGACTCCGCGTCCTCTTCTGAGGCATCAGGAGGTTTCTATAACTCCATGGTATCCTCGGCGTCTTCGGGTGCGATAATGAGCGGCAGTAGCGGAGACGGGGTTTGTGGAGGGGGCAGATGTGGCTCCTACAACAGCTTGAGTCTCAAATCTAGCCGCTCTGGTGCCACTCTGTCTAACTCGAAAGACGGTTCTAAAGATAGCCTGTGCGACCTGGCCAGCTCGAACCATAGCAGTATCGGTGATGGAAATGTTGAAGACGTGGACAATGGTTACCCTAGAGGATTAGGTGGTATGGTCGGAGGCAGTGATAACAACCGTGACGACAACAACCTCTTCAGTCTTAACAACAACATTGATGATGCTAACACCAAGTTTGGTACAGGAGACTTTATAATGCCCGGGGACTTCGATAACAGCGATGATATTTATAAGCTGAAAGAGCAACTCAGGAATATTGAAATCACGGAGGAAAACCTCCGGTTTCACAATTTAGGTCACAGCATGAAGTGCTACAAGAGTTGCCTCAATGGACATCATACCCATCATGGCTTGAACAATGACGTGCCAACCGAGAATGGATCTTATTATGCTTCACTTGAGAACCCTTGGGAAAAAGACACTTCGGCGAGCGGAATTTCCGAACGCATCCTCACCGCGCCGTTTTGTGACGACATCAAGATGGCGCTATACGCTCGGGATCTCCCGGAAAATCCCGCTCTGAAGATCCCGGCAAGCAAAACACATCCGCTGCCCAATGCTGTCCGGGGAAACCCGAAATCTTCCAGCCCGGCTCTATATGGCGAGGCTGGAGACTTCCGCACGCTGCGCAGTGTGTTACAGTCCAGTAACATGTTCGTGAAGGCTCAGCGGTTCTCACCAGACGTTGTCGGGGTGGTCGTGGGCGAGGAAGGGGGCACCTGCAGGACTCTGACACGGGCCCCTCTCTCGACCATAGCTGACGCTGATGAAGACGAAGACCCCGTGAGGGTCACGACTTTGTAAACATCTTTCCAAGTTACAAACTAGATGTCACATGCTAAAGCGTGCTCTCAGTCAATAATCTTAACTGTGCAAGTCTTAAAAAAAAAACAGCTTTAAGCTGCTATGGGGACGCTGACTGGAGAAGTAGTTGTGTACCTGTACACGCTTTTTCAGAATCAAGAGCATTATTTAGATTTGTACTTTCATACGCGCAGAATCCTAATTATTTCGAGCATTAAGATTATGAGCATGCATATTTTCAAAAAACAATCAGCGTGCAAACAGCATGTTGTCCTTCCTGTTTTGATTACTCTAACAATTACTTTTTTTGTTTACTGTATACACTTACCTGATTGCATTCCGTATTATGTAAAAACATCTATCACCGTGCCATCTTCTTTGCACCAAATTGTTTCGTAATTTTATAGATTCGTTGAAATTACTTAAAATATTGAGTACTGTTGTGTTGAAATTACCCTCATAGTTTACCGTATCAAATCATGAGCACTATTGTCTTAACACTTTCTCTTCAGTGATGTTCAAACGGATGGTCTTTTCAAATCTAAAAACCAATGCAAATAGAAATTCGACTTTTACATCTAAATTGAGAACTGGGTATGAAAAAAGAGATATGATTCTACTATTTAAATAAACCGGAGACGCCACATCAGAGGATGATGATAATTTAAAAAAGCAAGATAGTTTTTTTTTAATTCATGTGATACACGCGTCGATGTTAGAGCACTCATTTATGTAATTCCATATACCTTAAAAAATTCCTTTGGGATCGCAATCTTCGAGCTTTCCTCTGTTGGATTCGCACTTTTTTCATAAGCAGCCATCAAGGGCTTTAATTTTTAAACGTGTTGTCGCTGGAAGAGACTAAAATATGTATTAAGCTAGATACCTTCGCTATAAAGATCGTGTTCTATGGAACTCCAATTTAGTCACCGGCTCTTAGGAATTGTGGACGAGTGGTAGACATAATTCAGTTTTGTCTACGCGTCTCTGATAGTGATACAGATCTTTATTTGAACATCCCCAAAGACGCACAGTATTTCAGCGGTTTGTTGTTTTTTTTTTCTTTTGCCAAATCATAGCCATGTTGGTAGCTAGAGCACCTTTCAGCTAAGCTACTCAATAAAGATGTCATCTTAATAGAACCGAAGCCATGAAAGTAATGCTTTGTTACACAGATCAGACCATGCTTAAAGACACGTCACCGCTTTATGGTTTATGGTACCGCATAAAATCACTATTGGAATAGAAAAAAAGCGTCGCTATAGCCGATATTCATAATACATTTACACGCTTTATGTTATATCTCTTACGGTTAAAATAATGAAGTTGTTATTGTTTTTTATCCATACCTTGTACATATAATCTAACATATCTAACATTCTTGCTTGTGATATTTGCCACCTTTTTCATTGTTCGTTAGGTCAATTGAGTAATAGGTTAACAAAATTTTTTTAGGTATAACAAAAGTATTAGTTATGACGAAATAAAACTTATGCTTATTCTTTTTTCTTCTCCTGGTTATTGAGGGTTGAGGACATTTTAACCATGAGTACCAATGTAGTGACTGAGCGTGCCATGTATGTTGTAGCTATGGTTAAAAAAAAAAAACCCGCATGAAAATGATAGTATTAGTACAGTGTGTTTCTACAATAAGTGAAGATCTTTAATTTACCTCATCAATGATATCTATTCTTTACGAAATAATACATATTTTTTTTTTGTTACAAATCTATGCTTATTGTTTGTTTTAATAAATGCCAAAATTCTTGCACTCAAACCCCGGAAATTTTGATTATTTTCGTTCTTTCTGTCTCTCTGTTTGTCTTTCTGTCTATCTGTCAATCTATTTGTGTCTCACTCTAATGTTCTGTTTTCATCTCACCCGTTTTCTCTTTAACTCTCTCCCGTTCTCTCTTTATATTTCTGTTTCACCTATATTTATCGAACTATTTCTTTTTAATTTAATTTTTTTTTCATAAAAACACCTTTGCAAGATTAATTCTTGATATTGAGAAGTAGGCGATCAATATCTTAGTTTATTTTGAGCGCTACTGTCGGTGGTAAAGGTGATAACCTTAGTTGTTTTGTAGGAAGGTTGTTTATTGTCTTTGAACATACAAGAATCTTTCAAAGCACTTTTAGACCGCTCCATTTACAAAAACGGTTTTAAAGGCTTCCCTTCAAGTATTCTTCAAACTCATAAGACCGTGATATTTCACATATAATTATATTTTAAAAGTCTCCATAAATTTGCTTAACTCGATCTCTGAAGTTACATACATGTTACATTTTATCTTGAAATAATTTTTTTTCATGCATTATTCATTCACGAATTTGTTGTAGGTTGTAATAGTAGATCAGTAGGGAAATTTTCTAAAGTGCGTTATAGCTATAAAACTTCTAGAGGGTCCAGCAAAACGCTTTTCCTGCAGCCTAGCAGGTCAGAAGTACTACCTACATTGCGTTAACGCTAGCTACAAGCATAGCAAGTTGAAATACCATTTAAAGGGGCATAATCAGAAAAGTAGACAATCCTTCATATTTTAATATAATTATGTCCCTTTGATCAATTAAAAAATCTGTATAGGGAAAAGACACTGCTCTCGTGGTTTTCTTCTTGGACCTTTATTAGTTTATTATTATTATTATTATTATTATTATTATTATTATTATTATTATTATTATTATTATTATTATTATTATTACTATTATTATTATTATTACTATTATTACTACTACTACTATTATTATTATTATTATTATTATTATTATTATTATTATTATTATTATTATTATTATTATTATTATTATTATTACTATTATTATTATTATTACTATTATTGTTGTTGTTGTTTTTTTTTTGTTATTTTTTGCTGTTGTCTTTTATCGGACTGCTGTGTTCCCTGCGCCTACTTAGGGCTTGTATGTCGACTGATCAATTTCGAGCCGTTCTGACTGACAGATAATAAGGGAGGAAAAATTGACTTAAAACTTAAAAGAATTTTTTGTTCCTTTTTGATAACCTATTTACTAAATCACCTCCTTTTGCTTTACTGCACGCGACTGGCTGCCACCGCAAGTTGGCCACTGGGTCCCATGTAGAACTACCCAAAGGCTGCCACCGCAAGTTGGCCACTGGGTCCCATGTAGAACTACCCAAAGGCTGCCACCGCAAGTTGGCCACTGGGTCCCATGTAGAACTACCCAAAGGCTGCCACCGCAAGTTGGCCACTGGGTCCCATGTAGAACTACCCAAAGGCTGCCACCGCAAGTTGGCCACTGGGTCCCATGTAGAACTACCCAAAGGCTGCCACCGCAAGTTGGCCACTGGGTCCCATGTAGAACTACCCAAAGGCTGCCACGGCAAGTTGGCCACTGGGTCCCATGTAGAACTACCCAAAGGCTGCCACCGCAAGTTGGCCACTGGGTCCCATGTAGAACTACCCAAAGGCTGCCACCGCAAGTTGGCCACTGGGTCCCATGTAGAACTACCCAAAGGCTGCCACCGCAAGTTGGCCACTGGGTCCCATGTAGAACTACCCAAAGGCTGCCACGGCAAGTTGGCCACTGGGTCCCATGTAGAACTACCCAAAGGCTGCCACGGCAAGTTGGCCACTGGGTCCCATGTAGAACTACTCAAAGGCTGCCACGGCAAGTTGGCCACTGGGTCCCATGTAGAACTACCCAAAGGCTGCCACGGCAAGTTGGCCACTGGGTCCCATGTAGAACTACCCAAAGGCTGCCACGGCAAGTTGGCCACTGGGTCCCATGTAGAACTACTCAAAGGCTGCCACCGCAAGTTGGCCACTGGGTCCCATGTAGAACTACCCAAAGGCTGCCACGGCAAGTTGGCCACTGGGTCCCATGTAGAACTACTCAAAGGCTGCCACCGCAAGTTGGCCACTGGGTCCCATGTAGAACTACCCAAAGGCTGCCACCGCAAGTTGGCCACTGGGTCCCATGTAGAACTACCCAAAGGCTGCCACCGCAAGTTGGCCACTGGGTCCCATGTAGAACTACCCAAAGGCTGCCACCGCAAGTTGGCCACTGGGTCCCATGTAGAACTACCCAAAGGCTGCCACCGCAAGTTGGCCACTGGGTCCCATGTAGAACTACCCAAAGGCTGCCACCGCAAGTTGGCCACTGGGTCCCATGTAGAACTACCCAAAGGCTGCCACCGCAAGTTGGCCACTGGGTCCCATGTAGAACTACTCAAAGGCTGCCACCGCAAGTTGGCCACTGGGTCCCATGTAGAACTACCCAAAGGCTGCCACGGCAAGTTGGCCACTGGGTCCCATGTAGAACTACCCAAAGGCTGCCACCGCAAGTTGGCCACTGGGTCCCATGTAGAACTACCCAAAGGCTGCCACGGCAAGTTGGCCACTGGGTCCCATGTAGAACTACACAAAGGCTGCCACCGCAAGTTGGCCACTGGGTCCCATGTAGAACTACCCAAAGGCTGCCACGGCAAGTTGGCCACTGGGTCCCATGTAGAACTACCCAAAGACTGCCACCGCAAGTTGGCCACTGGGTCCCATGTAGAACTACCCAAATGCTGCCACCGCAAGTTGGCCACTGGGTCCCATGTAGAACTACTCAAAGGCTGCCACGGCAAGTTGGCCACTGGGTCCCATGTAGAACTACCCAAAGGCTGCCACCGCAAGTTGGCCACTGGGTCCCATGTAGAACTACTCAAAGGCTGCCACGGCAAGTTGGCCACTGGGTCCCATGTAGAACTACTCAAAGGCTGCCACGGCAAGTTGGCCACTGGGTCCCATGTAGAACTACTCAAAGGCTGCCACGGCAAGTTGGCCACTGGGTCCCATGTAGAACTACTCAAAGGCTGCCACCGCAAGTTGGCCACTGGGTCCCATGTAGAACTACTCAAAGGCTGCCACGGCAAGTTGGCCACTGGGTCCCATGTAGAACTACCCAAAGGCTGCCACCGCAAGTTGGCCACTGGGTCCCATGTAGAACTACTCAAAGGCTGCCACGGCAAGTTGGCCACTGGGTCCCATGTAGAACTACCCAAAGGCTGCCACCGCAAGTTGGCCACTGGGTCCCATGTAGAACTACTCAAAGGCTGCCACGGCAAGTTGGCCACTGGGTCCCATGTAGAACTACTCAAAGGCTGCCACGGCAATTTGGCCACTGGGTCCCATGTAGAACTACTCAAAGGCTGCCACGGCAAGTTGGCCACTGGGTCCCATGTAGAACTACCCAAAGGCTGCCACGGCAAGTTGGCCACTGGGTCCCATGTAGAACTACCCAAAGGCAGCAAGGACTGAGAAGATATTTTGGTGAAATAGAAAGATATTTTTAGCGTTACATGTACATGTGCTTGTGTTAGTGGCAGCATAGCCTGCACAGGAAGGTGTCGTGTGAAATACATATTGTGTATCATGACACGTAAAATAAGACATAGTGTCAGTGAAAATAGTATTTCGTCACCAAATACGTAAACAGAGTACAAGTCAAATACAATTATGTATGTAATCCTTAATTTTAAATTTAAACAGGATAACTAAAATAAAAATCTCGTTAAATTATTATTAGCATGTTAGGTGATATTTTATTTTGAGATTTAACTTTTTTGTTGTTGTGACAAATTTACTTTAAACAATCAAATATTATTAGCCATTATATTGACACCAAACATCTGCATCGACATGGATAACCGGACAAGTAAAACTCAAAACTCACCTTCACACTTCCACAAGTC
>JAWDGP010000241.1:540000-542500 GCA_033675545.1 Elysia crispata
GTAGATCCCGAACACGGCCATGTTTTCTAATGTGGTTTACATTGACACCACACCGCAGATATGTGTTAGGAGGTTGATTGTTCTTTCTTTCTAAGTCTTTTCTTTGTCTTTTTTTCTTTAATATTTATTTTCCTCGCAGTATTGAATATAAACATCGAGTGAGAGACGGTGAGGAACAAGGTGATAGAGTGATAATTTGTTATTACGTGCTTTTAAAAAAAAATTCTAGACTACTAGGATTATCGCGGAGTTGCGATACTCTCGAAAACTCTGATTTGCCCTCGAACGGCACCAAGATACGACGCTTTCTAAAAGTCTGATTTGCTTACGGACCTAAGTAAACTTATTTGCTTGCCGATTTATAATGCTTATGAAAACTCTGATTTGCTTGCGGATCTATAATACCTTCGAAAACTCTGATTTGCTTGCGGATCTATAATACCTTCGAAAACTCTGATTTGCTGTCAGTGAACCCGCACTTCCCAAATACTTGTAATAATTTGATAACTTCTAAATCGGTGACATTAAATTTCAACCCATATTGTAATCATTGATTTTACTGCTCGGCAAAATAACCCATGCCATTGGGTAAAAGCAAAGTTACAAACAACACAGCTATAAATTTGACGTATATTTAACGTTTCGCCTTCAATGCAGCTTCAGCAGATTGTGTACAGAAGAAAATGACTTTCACAAACACACATGCGTCCTTTTGGATCCTTTGTAATTACCAAATTGTCCTCCAAGTGCGGTGTTTTGGGTTTTCTATTTGGATTTCTCTATCTCCGTCACTGCCTCTGTCTGCCTGTCTGACTCTCTAACCCTCTGTCTGTCTGTCTGTCTGTCTGTCTGTCTGTCTGTCTGTCTCTCTCTCTCTCTCTCTCTCTCTCTCTCTCTCTCTCTCTCTCTCTAATCACTTGCATCTTCAGATCTTTAGAACTAGCTCAGTTTGTCTCACTCTATCATTGTTTGACTGCCTTCTTTATCCCTATATTATAGTACAGGGTATTTCGGTCAGTTAAACATGAATCTTACTTAGGATCCAATAGAGGATAGTTTGTTTATGTTTTGTAAAAAAATTTGGATTTGTCGTACCTAGCGATTCAACTTCATAGTCTATTCAAGCCAACATGTAGGTCACCTCACTGTGACTGAATTATATACTCATAAGGATACCTCATTGGTTAAGAGACTGGTCTTGTCTCGGCAAGGTGATGGGTGCCGTATCGAGGTGCAGGTTCGATCCCTGCCCATTCCATCTGTCATTTATTATGTTTTCACATCCTTCGTCTTATTTATTGGTTTCGAGTTAGATCTAGGCTTGCGATTGATTTTTCCAGACTACTTTTTTTTGTACAATTATTTGTATTTACATATACTTACTTGTAGATCTAGCTTGTGTGTTCCAGCCTCTATCGTTGTTTGCATGCCTTCTCCGTTTCAATATTATCTCTACACCACTGACATTATGACATTTAAAATGTCAGTCTCCTCAACCTTTGTTTTCTCCAGTTCATCCAAAGTTGCTTTTCGCTTCCTTTTTCTGTAACCCCCATTCCCTCTTTTATTCCAATCACACCAACTCTTCTCCCTCCGCGCTCTCCTCCTCCCCCTCCCCCTTTTTTATATTTATTTCTGCTTCCTCCCTCCCTCCCCCCCCTCTCTCTCTCTCTCTCTCTCTCTCTCTCTCTCTCTCTCTCTTCTCTCTCTCATTCACCGTTTACAATGCTGCGCTGATCCTCTCTCGCCACAAGTCACCGTTTCCCCTCCTCTCTTTTGGGGACCTTTATGAGATGAATTAAGATCTTACATCAGTAAAAATTACTGTTGAATATGCATGTCCTTCCCGCTATTTATTTATTTTTTTTTATTTTTAAATACATATCAAAAGAATTGTTTCCCGCTCTTTTCCCAATCTTTCTTTTCATTTTAGCTCTGGAGCAGCTTTTCTCTCCGCCCCGCCCCCCCCTGACCTCTTTTTTTTTAACCACTTGTTACCATCACACACCTCCTCAGTCCTCCCACCTCTCTCCATCCCGTCATGCATCGCTTCATAACGCACTCCACTCCAACGCGCCGCAGACAAGATTAGAGTTTTGGGCTTCCCCGACCCCCTCACCACTTCCGCCGACAGCTGAAAAGCTTCGCGCTCCGTCCACAGCGAGATCTAGATCTTACCCGCCAGTAAGAGTAAGGGCCCTAGATCCAGACTGGGCCAAAGCCCGCTTTTACCGGCTGGATGAGACGTGGTTCAACTTTTGAAAACTCCTATCTCTCTGAGTCTCTCTCTCCCTCGTCTGACTCAAGTCAATGTTAGGTGCACCGAAATCACTGCATTCCGTTCCGCCTCCACCTGTCCTGCATTCTCGTGTTACCGTGATTGTGAAGCGATTTCTCCCAATAAACCAAGACCTAGAGTTAGATTAGACCTAAAATTCTAGATCCGAGCGATAGTAAGAAATCTAGTAGCCAACAGAATCTCACGAATAAATTAGATATT
>JAWDGP010000241.1:552500-555000 GCA_033675545.1 Elysia crispata
TAATGTCTTTTTAAATTAGAGACAAATAGTCTACTTTCTTATTATTTCTCGATGCACCATTCTCGAAGTATTACTTGCAAACACAGTCATCTTTGTTCAAGATAGTTATACCTGTACTCTAGTTTGTAACTGATATTAACAATGAGTGGCATTAAGCATTCACGAATTTTACTGATGAAGTAAGACGTTGCATTGAAATTGTCGCAACCAGAGAGGCATGCAATGGTTATGTATCCACACGTCGCAAGGGAAGGGTGGTATGGGGAAATGGTTGCTGCCGTCTTATGATATAATTGTTCTAAAAATTTAAGTTTTGTTAAAATATCTCACGACGTGTTTTGAAAGAAAATAATTAGAATCAACTTCGAAATGCCGCATGTCAAGATCTTCATTTTTAAGTTTAATTAAGACCAAGGCCTGTAAAAATAAACATAAAACTTTTCTATTGACTGCAGAACTAAGGCTTCTAGCAAGAGCTAATATGCTCTGCAGGGGTCCTACAATTTTTGTCTTGTTTTATTTTGTTGTTTTGTTGTTGTTGGGTTTTTTTTTCTGTAACGAACCAAGAGGATGTTTAACACTCGATTTAATGAACTGTAGTGAACTATTTGCATCACTTTGTCGGGACTGAGACTCTCTACAATTCAGGTTAAGATCACACGATGGCATCAAGATAGCTATAGTGAAGCTAGTGACAGATTGTCCTTGCTTAATGACGTCAGCAAAATGTATCTCGCTCACTCACCTTCCTTACTTTATAATATATGGGAGGATCTCTTCTCCTTAATAACATTGAGACTAAAGTTAGTTATCGGTACTTAGTTCATCAGCCATCGCTGCTCAACAGTAAAAGTGTCTCAAGCATCTGAAAAGCAGTGACGATTTAAAACCACCTCGATCTTAATGCGTGGTATCACCAGGGCATTGATTTCCCTAAGTGTTGGTACAACTTGAAGCGACCATTATAGTTCTCAGGTTGTTTAGAACCAGCAGTGACGATTTAAAACCACCTCGATCTTAATGCGTGGTATCACCAGGGCATTGATTTCCCTAAGTGTTGGTACAACTTGAAGCGACCATTATAGTTCTCAGGTTGTTTAGAACCAGCAGTGACGTCACATATTGTCACACCATTGGGGGGAATGTCATTGTAGTGTATAGCCGGCTAGTTTGCCTCAGAGCCGTGTAGTGAGGATAGTTCAACAGTGAAGATCATCCTACCTCTCAGAGGACGACTGAACTGACCGGCCCTCCACTCCAGACTGAAGATATCCAAACTGCTCTGTGCCTGGGACGAGACAGTCCACGGATTTTCGGACATCTGACACTGTTGACTTTGGACTTGTCCAGATGAGTGTGCTACTGGCTTCCAGCCCATCGGGTTGGGGACTTTCAGGCTTAGAACTTTGCCGGGACGACGACAAAATGTCCGGGAATCCCCACTGGCCAACAGCGCAGCGTTGTCTCTAGAGCAGACGACAGCTTGTCTGGATTAGCGTCGAGGCTTTTGTCACCACAGACTTATGACGCAGATTTGTTTAAGTTTTTTTTCGAGGTTTGTTTGAAAGTTTGTTGGCACAGGTAGAGAGCTTCAAAGCGTATTGTATTCCTGTGAATTCTTCTATGGAAAAAACCCAAAACTTTAGAACTTTGAGAATAGGAACAGTGAAAAAGAATTTTATTTTCATCTTACTGTAAAAAGGTTTCTTTTATCGTGGCATTATGATAATGATGATGATGATCATCATCATCATCATGGTAGTGTGGTGGTGGTGTATGAATAAACTAACGCTACATTCGAGGATATTTATTTTCCCCAATAACCATAAATAATATAATTGAAAGATAATCAGATTGGGCGCATCCGCTTACACTACCAAATGTTTGCGACGTTCCCTCGCCTCGTAGAAATTAAGTGGAGATTATTTCTGTTTAGGCTCCACGTCCGTTTAGTTTAATGCGGGTCGAGTGTGCTCGTGTAGCGGCAAATCAGACAAGTGAACTGAAATGATTGTAGCTTGACACAGGTTGATTTAGTAGTTAATGGAACAATCTCCTCCCATAACAACCTTGTTGTAGGCTTGTATCAAGTGTCCCTCCACACACCCTCTCCCTCCCTCTCTCTCTCTCTCTCTCTCTCTCTCTCTCTCTCTCTCTCTCTCTCTCTCTCTCTCTCTCTCTCCAAAAAAAAATAAGCAAAAACACCACACTTGGAGGACAGCTTGGTAATTATAAAGGATCCAAAAGGACCCGTGTGTGTCTATAAAGATAATAATGCAGGGTTTAAAAAGAAATAGGCACACAACTTTCTAATTACGGGACAAATAAAAAATACTATAAATTTAACATATGAACGTTTCGCCTTTAATGTGGCTTCATCAGATTGTGTATCATTTTTTTTTTTCTGATGAAGCAACATTAAAGGCGAAACGTTTATATGTTCAATTTATAGTTATGTTGTTTCTAATTTAGTCCCGTAGTTAGAAAGTTGTGTGCCTAT
>JAWDGP010000241.1:560000-570000 GCA_033675545.1 Elysia crispata
TATGCCCATCTAAGGTGATAAAAGTTGCACGTTGCTGCCTTTGCTCTGGAAGTGGCAAACGGTTTATTGCTTGTCATTCTTCAATAATAGAACATACCTGCCTCTTCCCTCCGGACCCTTCTCCGCTCATTTACCTATTCTCTATCTCTAACTCCCATATTTTGAGCCCCCCCCCCCCCTCCCCCTAAATCTCTCTCTCTCTCTCTCTCTCTCTCTCTCTCTCTCTCTCTCTCTCTCTCTCTCTCTCTCTCTCTCTCTCTCTCTCTCTGTCTCTCTCTACATATCCGGCTATCTCTAGATTTGTCTCCGTTCTTTCTATTTTTGTCATTGAAATCTTCGCTCAATCTCTGTCCTTTCTCTCTGCATCATAATATCTTTTTCTCTATCGATTTCTTTCCTTTCCTCTCTTATTTTCTAAATGATCTTCTTTTCTCAATACAAGCATTATTTTTGTTTACTCATATTTGTGACCATTCCATAATCTCAGTTTCTCTTACTTGGATACCTATCTAACTTCCCCCACCCCCACCCTTCCTCCTATTCCTCCTCCTCCCTCTTCTGATTCTGGCATCCTCTCTCCGTCTTCCTCGTCAACAATGAGAAAATGAGACATAAATAAAATGACAAAACTTCTTTGAAATTCTTATGTGATAACGAAGAAGAAAACGGATGAAGTAAAGTTAATTGCTAATCTGCAATATTTTAGATAATTATCGCTCGTTAATAATATATAATATAGCTGCAGTTTTTGGGTTGTTTTTTTTTTTTTTTTTTAACAATTTATCCCGAACAATGTTAACGCTACTATCATTCTTGTACCACACTGTGGTTGTTATTCTAGTACATCAAAACAAAACTTATCAACATTGTGTACACGTCCGTCACTCTGTTGGTATTCAGATTTAATTTTTTTTTCCCTGGCGAACCGTCTTGGATTTCTACCATACAGTAACCGATATTAAATACTTAACTATTAAAATGTGGCTCGATTTCTCCGAATTTTTAAATTGACACGTAGTTTGATTCCTCAAGTATATTGCAGGCTTGATACTCCGTAGTGAAATACCACAACATACTTTGCTGTAATCGAATTATTTGGAAGTGGCGTGACTCTCTATGCCAAAAACTTTTTTTTTTGGTCGCTTTATCATGACGTGTTCCTCCCATTAAAATTTGGCCCCACATCAAAATGTCGGCTTGTGAATGAATTCTGTTGTATATGGATTACCTTTCTGTCCGTACAAACATCTGGATGATGTTCTGAAGGAGAGTTACCACACCATGGACCGCCCAGTGCCGCAGCGGCGCCTCTCTCTCATCAATAACGGTGAGTGGTTTGTCCAGAGAGGTTTCAGCCTTTTATTTACGAGCTTATAACATGTCAGGGTAACAAACAAACAAAAAAAAAAAAAAAGAAAAAAAACAATAAAAAAAGAAAGCTAATTACTTTGAGGTGTTAACATTTAAAAAAAAAAAGGAAGAAGAAATATTAATGGCTTTGACAAGTTCAAATAAAAAGAAAAAAATTAATGGCTTTAGGGAGTTGAAATAAATTTTAAAAAAATTGTTTAAAGGAGTTAATTTAGAAAGAAAAACAAAAATGGCTTTCATGAGTTAAATAATAATAATAATAATAATAATAATAATAATAATAATAATAATAATAATAATAATAATAATGATGATGATGATGATGATGATGATGATAAAGAAATGACTATAGGAAGTTGAAATTAAAAAAAAAAAAAAAAAATTAGACTTAAGGAGTTATAATTTGAAAAGGAAAACAAGAAATGACTATGATGAGTTAAATAATTTAAAACAATGAGTTTTAGGGGTTAAAAAATAATTGAGAAATAACCTTGAGGTGTTTTACTTTTTTTTTTTTTCTTTGAAAGTCAAGCCAACGGATTCCGCTGCTTGTTTCTCTGGTGTCTGACCTCGGGCCGTTATGTGTATCGGCTCTTGCCCGCGCGATCTGTGCTTTTATATCTTCGTAAGATGAGGGAGGGAGGGAGAGGAGGAGGTGTGAAAATACATTATATAAATATGCTTCGCGAAAGTCTTTTGGCTTCGGCGCACAAATTAGGGCGAGAAACTGTAGGAGGGCATAAAAATAAATTATCTCAATTGGTTTGTGAGAATTTTTTCCCCCTGAGTCTTTAGCAGACAAATTACTGGTGCAGCGAATATCGTTCCGTGGAGGTCGTGATGACTTTGTAGGAGAGAGCTGGGGCGGCCGCTATGTAAAATATCTCTGTCTCTCTGTCTCTCTCAGCACAGGTCGTGATGACTCTGTAGGAGAGAGCTGGGGCGGCCGCTATGTAAAATATCTCTGTCTCTCTCTCCCTCTCCCTCTCTCTCTCTCTCTCTCTGTCTTTCTGTCTCTCTCTGTCTGTCTGTCTCTCTCTCTCTTTCTCTTCTGTCTGTCTATCTGTCTCTCTCTCAGTCTCTCTCTCTCTCTTTCTTTCTGTCTCTCTCTGTCTGTCTGTCTGTCTCTCTTTCTCTTTTGTCTGTCTCTCTCTCCCTCTCCCCCCTCTCTCTCTCTCTCTCTCTCTCTCTCTCTCTCTTTCAGTCTGTCTCTATCTAACTGTCTCTCTCCCCCCCTCTCTCTCTCTCTCTCTCTCTCTCTCTCTCTGTCTCTCTCTCTCTGTCTAGCTTTGTGTATGTATGTGTCTCTCTCTCTTTCTTTCTGTCTGTCTCTGTCTAACTGTCTCTCTCTCCCTCTCTCTCTCTCTCTCTCTCTTTTTCTTTCTGTCTGTCTCTATCTAACTGTCTCCCCCCCCCCTCTCTCTCTCTCTCTCTCTCTCTCTCTCTCTCTGTCTAGCTTTGTGTATGTATGTGTCTCTCTCTCAGTCTCTCTCTCCCTCTCTTACTTCGCTTTTTTTTGTTTTTGTTTTTGTTTTAAGGAGTTCTCTTTGTCCTTCACTTACTGTCATTTAATTTTTTTTTTCAGTCTACTTCAAGACATTCATTTAAAAGATCCGCCATTAGTGAGGCTTGTCTCCCCTAGCTCTAGTCCTCCCCACCCCGCCCCTTCTCCAGAGACCCTCAGAGGCGCTCCCAGTCGCCGAGACCTCGGAAGAGGCGAGTACAATGTATACATTGATATTTAGAGCAAGTCTTAGTGGAACAAGCGAAGCTTCCGTTGGTAAGGTGATGATTGTCTCCGATTTTATGGAAACAGTCGTCAGTAACGGAGGTGTAACTTGAGAACCGCTGGAGGTGCCGCTAGCCAGACTTTAGAGGTAACTCATTTGTGCTTGTGCACATCCACTTGAGAGAATTGTACTTTCTAAACTCAAATAACAAGATAAACTGCGCATAGCCAATGGTTAGATCAACACGGGAGGGAAGGGAGGGCAATTTACCATTTGGCAAGGCAATAAGCTCTTTTCAGAGAGCTGTCCAGATTTGTCTTGACTCACGCCTCAAGCAAGAGACCATTTCTATTACTTAGCTTTTACCAGAATTAAGTATCGAAATCGGTATGTTATTTTTCCCCCATGTTCGCTCCTCCACTGCTTCAGTGACTCACACTTTGCTTGAATCTAAACCTCTGTCTGGACACAAAAACGGGAGATTAAAACGCGCTTCGAAGTGCAGCCTTATTTCCATATGGCGTCCTTTCAAGCTTCACATTTCAAAAAAAGATAATTATACCAGTAGTCATGACTGTTTTTCATTTACAAAGGATGTTATACTTAAAGTTACGATGAATAGCAAAGATCGTACAAATCTATGGATGCTAAGCCTCAAATACCATTTGTGTAGTATGTGGTTTGTTTCTATATAAAATTATTTTCTTATTTAAATTTTAGGACTATGAGAAAAAATTTGAAGAAAAGGGGTTAAGTAATTTTGGAATTCCACGAGTAATCTTTCAATGTCTGTTTGCTGACATTAAGATTGTCGCTTGTCATCATATATCGACGACTGTCTCCGAGGGCATTTCTAGCCGAACAGGCTATGACCTGTGACTGCCTCATTGGCCCCTGTGGCTGCAGAAACTCCTTAGCTCCTTAGCTCTTAAGCTCCTATGTGTGTTTTAGGAGCCAATTTATCCAACCTGACTGATTGATGACGCTTTCAGATAGAAACCCCAGGCATAAGCGCGAAGCCTTCGTAACGTTACCAAATCAAAACGTAACTTGATGATATGGACCATTTTTGGTTGCAGCAGGTTTTACTTTTCTACTTATTGATTTTGTAAGTGGCCCGGATCTTCTATGCCGAAGCTGAAAAAATGTTCAGTAGATTTCGATTATCTGCGTACCACGATGTCTGATGACATGACATCTCTGCAATAGTGGCAGATCTTGCTGAGAAACTATAGTCAAGTTATCAGGAAGTTGTTGATAAAATAATTGCTTTTAGAGTTGATAATTTTACTTAACGTCTTTTTTAGGTCCGCTATATGAAGATACGCGGAGATTCCGGTGGATTAAAGAACAGACGGAATAAGTTTATGCGTGTTCGATCGTAGGAGGGGGTTTGCCTTAGTGACCTGTAAACTTCCTTCAGCTTCTACAAAAATATTATTATTTATTTATTATTTGGTTGCAATGAAAAATAAAGAAAAAGGAGGAGAAGAAGAAGAAAAAGATGACGAAGAAGAAGAAGAAGAAGCAGAAGCAGAAGAAGAAGAAGAAGAAGAAGAAGAAGAAGAAGAAGAAGAAGAAGAAGAAGAAGAAGAAGAAGAAGAAGAAGAAGAAGAAGAAGAAGAAGAAGAAAAAAGAAGAAGAAGACTAAAAGTATCAACAAAAACAACGACAGATTAACATCTAAAACAAAACAAAAAAAAAAACAATGAGGTAGAGGATGAAAATGAGTAGCAGTTGAAAGAAGTAAACATCAAGATAAGGTGCAGCAATAACATCTGCGTATCCACCTCAGCAGCGGTGAGAGCAAAGCGTCACATGCTGTCATATGTCACCTCGCTAATGTCACATATCGCTAGATCTAAATTCTCTCTTCATATCGCGAGTTTGATAGATGACGGGTCATTTTTATGGGAGCGGGCTTTCTTAAAACAGCCCTAGACCGTTACGTCCACTCGATTGTGTCTGCGGTCAAGACGTGCCGCACACCCTTAGGCGACGTACAACTATAATACTGAATAATTCTGCTTGACGGGAATTCGTCTTGATGACCACGGCTTGACAACAGCTTGTGAAGCCTGTAGGGAAATGAGACCGACAAGAGGGACGCTGGTCAGATTATGGTCAGAGGCTCAATGAAAAGTGATTGATGATGAGGGGGAGATTCAGAGAGGGTAGTTTGGGTGGAAAAGATAAAGATGAGAAGGAGGGAAAAGAGGAGAGAGAAAGAGAGAGAGAGAGAGAGAGAGAGAGAGAGAGAGAGAGAGAGAGAGAGAGAGAGAGAGAGAGAGAGAGAGAGAGAGAGAGAGAGAGAGAGAGAGAGAGAGAGAGAGAATATTGCACTCAATAGTCATATTTGTTCTAGAAGTTTAGTTTCTCAGTATATAATGTTTAACGTGATGAAAACATACTTCACCAGCGAAGCGAAGAGAAGTTAATGCGTCAATTCCTCCCTAAACATTTTCTCTATTTTTTTTTTTTCTAATAATCTCCTGTTTCCCTCTGTTTATCTCTATCTCAATCCATCTAGTTCTCGATGCTGCCTGTTTGTTTGCTTTTGTTTCTTACTGACTTCAAAAAAAAAAAAATAATATATATATATACTACTACTACTACTACTACTACTGCTGCTGCTGCTGCTGCTGCTACTACTACTACTACTACTACTGCTGCTGCTGCTGCTGCTGCTGCTGTTGCTTTTCTTCTACTTCTGATCCTGGTTTTGCAACAGCTTCAATAACAGCAATATCACTATACAGTAATGATGTTGGAGTGCTGTGATCTCCGCGTATGTTTTTTTTTTCCTTTCCTTTTTTATGATTCTTGACCACATGCACAAACCACGAACACGTAATGAAGCATTGGTTATTACGTGTAGCCTCTATCCAAATCTATTTAAAGTGCCTTTGTTCATGTAAACAGCGCATTGTACTAGCAGCTCGCTACAACTTAGTGCGCATTTTAGGCACCAAAGCACAAAACTCTTGGCACTTTCGTAAGCAAAACTACGCAGCTGGAATAGGAATTGTTTCGGTATCTTATTTTAACTGGTTGGAAGAACCCAACCGATATTTTTGAAGCTCATGACCTCAAGTCTCCAGGGGTCAAGATTCCGGAGAAATTATCCAAATGATCGCGACCTGTGGAGTGAGAATGGCGCGCCGGTGGCCTGGCGTTGCCGGCTCAACCAACCGGAACTCCGTGGGCGGCCATGTTGAAGCAGCTTGTGAGGCAGCAGACGAGAGTCTCCGCGCTGAACGCTTCACGCAAGTCGGGCTAATCTCTATTGTGCCAACGATTTTGTTAGTTCCTTAGTGTGAATAGTTTTATATCCAGCCCAAGTCATTCTGGATTGACAATGTTGTGATAAAATAATACGATCATAGTAAGTACTCTTGCTCAGAGTTGAGGCCCATACTTTGGTACTAGTAGTTATGGTATTATTGTAGTTATGGGCCCAACTCACCCTAAGCTTTAAAATTGTATTTTTCTTAATGAATTTGATATGCTGAACACGAATATGAAGGTTTTATTCGGCGCAAATTAATACTTTTCAAGATAGAAGCATTTTTGTGATGCTCTAAAATCCCATACAGCTACATGTTTGTTTCGATTTCGTCGGGAAACATTCAATAATAAGCCCGACGTGAGGTGGGCCGATATCTGCAATTTTACCGTAGTTTTAAACTTGATCCAAAACCCCAGTTTTGTTCACCTATTTTGCCACTTAGAAATCAATAACAATTTTTAATCAGTTTCTGAACAGTTGAAATCAAAGAACAGAACAAAATGTTTAATTAGCTTATATATAATAAATATAGAATTTTAGCCTATATCAGACCTGACAGGATTCGAAATTACTGAATAAAGTTTTATTCTATCCCAAGATTGTAATCTTAAGTGAACGAACCTGGGATAAAAGACGAAAAAAAAAAGCGGCCTTAACTGTTCACCGATGCCATACGTCTCTCACAGAGTTTTGTGCAGGAATGGGTCCATCTTTTCTACACTTTGTTTCGTTCTGTTACGCATACATGCTTGTGTAGAGATTGGATAATGAAAAGAAGAAAAGGCTTTTG
Source organism: Elysia crispata (assembly GCA_033675545.1). NCBI lineage: Eukaryota > Metazoa > Mollusca > Gastropoda > Plakobranchidae > Elysia > Elysia crispata. The sequence goes on from JAWDGP010000241.1 coordinate 567,181, forward strand.
TGGAAGAGAAGGTTCAACGTTTGAACTTGAAGATCTCGAAATGAGGATATGGCTTCTAGGGAAGAAGTCAGATGGATTGCTACTTGTTTGAGTCTCGCCTTGACCCCATCCTGTGTCCGGGAATTTCCAATCTTTTATTGGCTCACCATGGTATTTATAGTACAACTATATCGATTAGGCTTATGTCTCGTTTGATTAGTGGTAGAATTAGCTATTGATCGAGAGACATTTTTTATTTCCTAAAATTCCGTTCCAAATTTTGGGGGTTTATGGAAACAAATCTAAAATGTTTTAGTGTCTAGAGAGCAATCTGTTACGGCGAGACTTGATTCGATTTTTACAACGGTAATGGCACGATTAAGTTGTTTAGCATCTAGCTGAGAAAACAGAGAAGTACCTCACTAAGCTGTAAGACGGCATAACTCGCCGAGAATGTGTTTCGATACATCAATCGAATCAACAATAGAGATTGAATTTTCACGTGGATTATGTCACTAGAAGATTTTTTTGATAACCAGCGTTGAAATTAAACGTAAATATAAACTGGCACGAAAATACCGATTTTAAACAAAAGGATGAGGTACATATACAGTGTTTTAAAAACATTAAAGTTTATGCTGAAGTCAAATTATGGATGACAACTCAATGGATTTTAACAATATTCCTAAAAGTTGAGCACAGCTAAGAAAACATGAGTTGGGAAAAGTTTTATGGCATCTCGATTTCTATGCTCGTAAGATTCTTTGAGGATTTTACGTTTCCTAAGTTTCCTCAGAGGAATCTTGTATGTACAAAGTCGTATAACCGCTTTCTGTCATGTCATGAATTATTGAAGACGTTACCTCATGTGGCCAGAAGCAAGGCTGGTGTTACAGCTACTTTATTATGTTAACGTCGGGACTGATATGTCATTATTGAAACATACGTAAATTTTCAAAAGCTGCCAAAAGACATGTGGCACAATACTTTAGCCTCTGCCAATTCGCGTGTTTTATCTGGTGTATAAATTTCTTTTGTCTGCTTATCTCTCTGTCTGTCTGTCTGTCTGTTTCTATCTGTCTATGTCTTTCTCTCTCTCTCTCTCTCTCTCTCTCTCTCTCTCTCTCTCTCTCTCTCTCTCTCTCTCTCTCTCTCTCTCTCTCTCTCTCTCTCTCTCTCTCTCTCTCTCTCTCTCTCTCTCTCTCTCTCTTACCCTCTCCCCCTATTACCGCCTATGTGATATTCTTTTTCCTCTAGGGTTCGGTCTGTGTGTTTGTGTGTGTATAACATTTGATTTATTTTTGTGAAACAAGATTTCCAGGACAGGTGAATGTCATAGGCCTACAGATCTGGTCTTTTACACTGTGGAAAAAAAACAGATCCTCGCACGACAGAGCACCACAACAATTGGCTGTATACAATAAGCGCAAGCTTCTACACATCTACACACCTATACACACACACACACAGAGGCAGCTATCTCACAACCTTTACAACCAGCACACGACACACATGACTTGTTTACACTTCCAAATGACAGTGAGGTGACTGAATATGACGTCAGTTCCTGCTGATGTTTCTCCTTTAGCCTGATAATTGGGATTCCCCGTCAGTAATAAATCTGTGTAAAACAGGCAGTGGCATTTAGGGAAAGCCCAATAACTCATAACTGTTTTGACGAGCAATAAATCAGAGAAAAGACTGTAGCACACGGAGAAATGGAAGGCAACTCACTGAGAGCTACACAGCCAGAAGTTCTTAGTCTAGTCAAGCTAGGATTTTAATAATACATGTACTGAAGAAACGAGAGTCCGAAGAGATTGCGCCAAACTTCTCTTCATGATGCTTTACAGCAAATGGCAGCAATATTTAAAAAAAAGGAGCTTATTCTTTGTTTACAAAGACTGCCTTGATTTCTATTGCTGTTACACAGCTGTACAATTTTCTCGAGTGTTTTATCAGATCCCAAATGTCCACCACAAACTTTTTTTTCGGTTAGACAGTGATTCTGCAATTTTACTCTTTGTTATACAGGTTGATTCATGGACAGATAGCTGCTATTTATTATCATCTCTCTAGATAGTACTCGGCTTGAACAAGAAACTGCTTAATTGTGCTGCCCTTTTGACGAATAAGGTAAAGAAACGGGAAAAGGTTAGGGGGTGGTGAATATGCGCTTTAATTGAGGATTGGTGCATGTGGAAAAACATTTGCCTTAATTAACTGCCTGTTTCATGAAGAAGAAAAAGAAGGGAGGATGGAGAATACGCAAAAGATTGCCTCATTTTTGCTGCCCGTTTCATTTTTTAACATGAGGGGAACCAGAATAGAGGTTGGAGAAGACGCAAAAAAAATGCCTTATTTTGCTGGCCGTACCATTTTTTTTAAGATGAAGAGAAAAAGAATAAAGGTTGAGATTAGACAAAAGATTGCGTCATTTTGCTGCCCTTTCCATTTTTTATTAGGGTGAAGAGAACAAGAACAGAGGTTTGAGAACTTCCTTACACAGTGAAGCAGTGCAGGATGCATTTCAGTGTAAACCTTTGAGGACGTTAAACCCGCGCTCCCCAAAGCTACTGTGTCACCTTAGATATCATGGAGTACCGCGCTAGTTGCTTCAGAGCCCGCCACGTCTTGGGTACGCGAAGCTACCGTGTCACCTTAGATATCATGGAGTACCGCGCTAGTTGCTTCAGAGCCCGCCACGTCTTGGGTACGCGAAGCTACCGTGTCACCTTAGATATCATGGAGTACCGCGCTAGTTGCTTCAGAGCCCGCCACGTCTTGGGTACGCGAAGCTACCGTGTCACCTTAGATATCATGGAGTACCGCGCTAGTTGC
>JAWDGP010000241.1:575000-620000 GCA_033675545.1 Elysia crispata
GAGGTTTGAGTGAATGGAAAGTTTTTTAAGTGTTTTGGTTAGCCTGACCTTTGTGGGTATAAAGTTTACATATACTCCAAACGTCACTACTCAAAGACGTTTGTGGCTAATGTAATAGTGAAATTGCAACATTGTTTCCACTTTGATTTCATCCTCAATCATTATATTATTTACGTCACCGATTCCTCGTCCTCACTCATTATAATATTATCATTATTGTCGCCGATTCTTCGTCCTCAATCATTATAATATTATCATTATTGTCGCAGATTCCTCGTCCTCAATCATTATAATATTATCATTATTGTCGCAGATTCCTCGTCCTCAATCATTATAATATTATCATTATTGTCGCCGATTTCTCGTCCTCAATCATTAAAATATTATCATTTTTGTCGCCGATTCTTCGTCCTCAATCATTAAAATATTATCATTATTGTCGCCGATTCTTCGTCCTCAATCATTAAAATATTATCATTATTGTCGCCGATTCTTCGTCCTCAATCATTAAAATATTATCATTATTGTCGCCGATTCTTCGACCTCAATCATTAAAATATTATCATTTTTGTCGCCGATTCTTCGTCCTCAATCATTAAAATATTATCATTATTGTCGCCGATTCTTCGTCCTCAATCATTAAAATATTATCATTATTGTCGCCGATTCTTCGACCTCAATCATTAAAATATTATCATTATTGTCGCTGATAGTCTTCCCCATTGTGTTTTATCTTCTGCTAGAATTGACCTCAGGGTCGAGTTTGTTCTTACTTTTGAGTTTTAGCTCGCCAGCTGGTATGCGAATGAGGTCTTTGTTGATCTGACTGTTGGAGGTGTTGTTATGGGCCTTGCTCGAAACTTATCACCTTCAGCAACAGAGCTATTGATGAAGGTTTCTCGTCTATTTTCCTTACTGAGCTTACAGGCTTTCATGGCTGTCCTCTTACACAGACTACTAGGCTTATTTCAAGATGTTTTGATGTGACACCCGAGAATTTCATCTTTCATCAGACACTTTCTTTTTCTGTCAGTATTTAAAGAAGTCAGAAGCAATAATTCGTTGTTGAACTCATTGAAGAAAAAAAAAAGGGAAAAAAACACCACATATTTAAAAAAAAAAATTAAAAGCTCGCGAGTTATTATTTTCGTCGAAGGTGCGGTAGGGTGCATGCACAAGACCCCAGCTATCATACGAGCCAACTCGGATGTGTATAAGTAAGATAAGGTGCGTAACACTGTACAGCAACCCCGCACCCTTCTGACCAAGTGGATGAATGGGAAGTGTGCGCTTTTGCCTTTGTATGAATTGAAACAATTTTTTTTTTAAAAAGTGAAGATGTTACCATGAGCGCAGCGTGCCATCTGAAGAGAGTAGTAGATAGATCTGGGCGGGATGTAGAATGGACCCTTGAGCCTATCTATGTGGGTCATTGTAACACAGACATTCAGATATCGCGGCAAGTCCGGAGACCATTACGTAGTCTCAGAGCGAGATAGGACAGTTTCGGACTTTCTTATGTGCGTCCCTGGTGGATATGCTATATACAACAGTTTTTCGACTTTCTTATGTGCGTCTCTCGTGGATACAACAGTTTTCCGATTTTCTTTTTTGCGTCCCTCGTGGCTAGGCTATATACAACAGTTTTCCGACTTTCTTATGTGCGTCCCTCTTGGATAGGCTAAGGCTACACATTAATAAATTGTTTTCACTAAACGTATCTTTGATCCTGACAGCTAAGGTAGCAATGAAATCTCCTCAGCTAGGAATGTTTTGTCTTGACACAAGCTATCTCGCTTGTTTTATAAAGGAGAAAGAAAAATTGCGTTTTGGAGCTCTGTCACTGTGTTCTGTTTTCAATGTCTTACCACAAAGGGTACATGTGTGTGTATCACCAAGGGTACATGTGTGTGTATCACCAAGGGTACATGTGTGTGTATCACCAAGGGTACATGTGTGTGTATCACCGAGGGTACATGTGTGTGTATCACCGAGGGTACATGTGTGTGTATCACCGAGGGTACATGTGTGTGTATCACCAAGGGTACATGTGTGTGTATCACCGAGGGTACATGTGTGTGTATCACCGAGGGTACATGTGTGTGTATCACCGAGGGTACATGTGTGTGTATCACCGAGGGTACATGTGTGTGTATCACCGAGGGTACATGTGTGTGTATCACCAAGGGTACATGTGTGTGTATCACCAAGGGTACATGCGTGTGTATCACCAAGGGTACATGTGTGTGTATCACCAAGGGTACATGTGTGTGTATCACCAAGGGTACATGTGTGTGTATCACCAAGGGTACATGTGTGTGTATCACCAAGGGTACATGTGTGTGTATCACCGAGGGTACATGTGTGTGTATCACCGAGGGTACATGTGTGTGTATCACCGAGGGTACATGTGTGTGTATCACCGAGGGTACATGTGTGTGTATCACCGAGGGTACATGTGTGTGTATCACCGAGGGTACATGTGTGTGTATCACCAAGGGTACATGTGTGTATCACCGAGGGTACATGTGTGTGTATCACCGAGGGTACATGTGTGTGTATCACCAAGGGTACATGCGTGTGTATCACCGAGGGTACATGCGTGTGTATTACCGAGGGTACATGTGTGTGTATCACCAAGGGTACATGTGTGTGTATCACCGAGGGTACATGTGTGTGTATCACCGAGGGTATATGTGTGTGTGTCACCGAGGGTACATGTGTGTGTATCACCAAGGGTACATGTGTGTGTATCACCAAGGGTACATGTGTGTGTATCACCGAGGGTACATGTGTGTGTATCACCAAGGGTACATGTGTGTGTATCACCGAGGGTACATGTGTGTGTATCACCAAGGGTACATGTGTGTGTATCACCGAGGGTACATGTGTGTGTATCACCGAGGGTACATGTGTGTGTATCACCGAGGGTACATGTGTGTGTATCACCGAGGGTACATGTGTGTGTATCACCAAGGGTACATGTGTGTGTATCACCAAGGGTACATGTGTGTGTATCTTCGAGGGTACATGTGTGTGTATCACCAAGGGTACATGTGTGTGTATCACCGAGGGTACATGTGTGTGTATCACCGAGGGTACATGTGTGTGTATCACCGAGGGTACATGTGTGTGTATCACCGAGGGTACATGTGTGTGTATCACCGAGGGTACATGTGTGTGTATCTACACTCTCTGGTCTTACTACTGCTTCGTATGTATGATTCAGGTGTCTGACGTAGCCAAGAAAACAAAGTTTTTTTATGACTTTGTATTTCAATCCAAACCGTTGCCTTTCAGCTTTGTTCCGATAAATCGCATTGTTTTATCGTAGATGGGCGTTAGAGAAACGAAATGTTAACGCGTTTTGGATTTTTACACAGAGAAGAGCTAGTTTTATGTAGCATTGTTCTGTCGTCTTACAGAGCAGAGTATGGAATCGATTCCATGAATTACATGAATGGCGTTTGACTTTCTAATGAGAATGTGTAATTCCAAACGCTGAAGCAAAGTTATAAATTCACTTTGCTTATCGAAGATCAGTGCACTTTTTGGAGAGGAAGAAGAATTTTTCTCTCGGCCGGGTAACTCGACCTGCCCACCTGTGATATTTAGCACTCCAATTTTGAGTTAAGTTTCTCTTTTGTTTTGTTTTTAATAGGTGAATAGAGCATTAAGGTCATTAACAAAGGTCGTTGAATTATGATCTTGGGATGCAGAAAGAAACTTTTGTCGTGAGATGGGCACACACACACACTATGCGAACAACACACACCTGTGATGGGTGATAGTGGGGCACCCCCCCCCCCCCCCCTCTAATCCCTATACTGTGCTTCACGACAACTCGTTTGAGGTAATTAAAAAAAAAAGACTATGGTTGTAAAACAGATAATAAGAGATGATAAAAGATTAAGAAATTTTTTTTTTTATTTTTGCTTTTTTTGTTTTTGTTTTTGTTTTTTTTTTTTTTTTTTTTTTGTTTTTTTTTTGTGGGGTGGGGGTGGGGTGTTATTTTTACAGCTACGGCGACAGATTCTGTGAATGTTACTTCGCATTCCTCTAATCTTGCCCGCTCTATATTAATTTTTCCCGCACGCAATTGTGCACTGCCCAGTCCTTCTTCCCTCTAAGCGTTTGTCTATCTCTCGAGCCGCTGCGACAGACTATGATATGACTTGTTAGTTCCTGGTTTAGTTTTCTCTCTCTCTCTCTCTCTCTCTCTCTCTCTCTCTCTCTCTCTCTCTCTCTCTCTCTCTCTCTCTCTCTCTGTCTCTCTCTATCTCTCCCTCTCTCTCTCTCTGTCTCTCTCTCACTCTGTCTCTCTCTGTCTCTCTCTGTCTCTCTCTCTCTCTCCCTCTCTCTCTCTCTGTCTCTCTCTCTCTCTGTCTCTCTCTCTCTCTCTGTCTCTCTCTCTGTCTCTCTCTCTCTCTCTCTCTCTCTCTCTCTCTCTCTCTCTCTCTCTCTCTCTCTCTCTCTCTCTCTCTCTCTCTCTCTCTCTCTCTCTCTCTCTCTCTCTCTCTCTCTCTCTCTCTCTCCTATCGGCTTGGAAGCTGCCGGGAGCACTTCAGTTCACTTCTGACAGAGAAAGCGTGTAGAAGACTGTGTAGTTTGTGTGTAAGCATGCCTAGATCTAGATTTAGGTTTTAATGGGTCATTTCACATAATACAATGTATTCAACTGTGCTGTGCTCTAGCAGTTCTGCTGATCGCTCGTAATCAGTAAGTTACGGAAAATGTTGACATTTTTTTTCTTTGCAACACAATAGACTGCCTAGGAGTATGGAGGTAACTTAAAGTTCCAAAGTTCTCATTACACTCAATTACATTAACATATATAAGGATTTATATCGATAGATAGATAGGTAGACGCCTCAGTTTTTATTTGTTTTATGTCCGCTTGATGTAGTTTTGACAAAATGGGTTTTAAACTTTCATTCACCTTATACTCATATGTTGGACATAGAAAAAATGTAAGAGAACTTGACCCATTTTGCTTGACTGTTGGCTCTAAAATTAACAGGGCATATAGATAATGTTTTTAGGGGATGGAAATTGACGCTAGATTCAATTTTAGTGAAACTGGAAATGGGACAAATGTAAACTGAGGCGTCGATATATATATATATATGTGTGTGTGTTTGTGTGTGTCCTCTACTTGAAATACCAGTATCGTATGAAGAGAATTTAAGGTAAGATCTTCTATATCTATGAAAAGCTCCCACAGTTTAGCACTCATCAATTATTCCAACCTATCTTCAAACTATATTGCATATATATATATATATACACAACACACAGATTTATCATAATATCTAGATCTAACTCGTGCTAAGTAATCCTCGCTTTTTATATTTCTATCCTTAATTAATGACTATTCACAACCAAATTAACATGGGCAGGACTGTGAAATAAAACTTTTGCCAGAGATTAGATTCTAAGGACGTGCTATGAGGTTTGTTATTTTAAGATCTGATGAGGAAAAAAAATAATACCATAATCTATCTATGTTAACCATGCAAGACAAATGGTCATGATGAAAGCAGAACATTTTTATCCAATTTTTTTTTTCTGTTTTCAATGTTAAGGTATTAATGTTTTCATGATCGTTTTCATTAAAACAGTTACATTTATTTATCTATATCACTATCACTAATAATTAATATATCTACATTACTTGGGTTTCTATAGCTTAAACTCATTCCTGCGTGTGAGCAGAACATGTCGAATTCTGCTTAAATCGAGTTCTGACATTTTTCACCACCGTCTCTTGGGATTGGTGGAGTGTGAGTTTTAAGTGTTGTCTTCCAGTGACTTCCGCAATCTCGAATCAAAAGCATCGACACACATGCACACACTTACACACACTTACACACACTCTGCTGATTGGTCACACAAAAGCAGGATGAATGAATGAGAAGGAAGATAGTGCTGTGGTGGACACCACCTGTTCAGATGGAAATGTAGTGGTTTTCGTTAGAGTAACTGTTGTTTGGTGTCACAAGTTGATGTTTCTTTATTTTGTTCTGTGTTGCAGGGAAAACTCGTGGCAAGAGAGGCGAGACAGAAGAAGGTGAGCACACGGTCAAGTTTGCTTATTTCTACTTTTGTGACCCTTTTTTTTCGTTTATTTTTTTCTCTCAATAGTTTTTGTTTTTTAAATTGCAATGTACTTATAATTGACGGGCTATTACTAGACAATAATATAATGATAACGATGATGGTTAACTGTAACTTGTAAGGATTTTTTAACATTATTTTTAATTCTGGGAATCCCGAATTTCATCAATGGTTGTAAAGATTTCCACCATTGTTTTTCTTCCTTTCATTGATCATCTTCATCATCAACATTATAAAAATCATCATCATCATCATCATCATCATCATCATCATCATCATCATCCCCAGCATCACAATCATCATCATCATCTTAGCATCATCGTTATCAGCGCTGTTGTTCTCATCCTGTTACATCACAATCTTTTCATCGCCGTCTTCATTAACTACGATTTCTTCAACACTAGAAGGAGGCGAGTTCCCTTTATTTTTTTTTTCGACCGCTTAATACAATTATGACATTAACTTGCACATTGTCTCATGTATTAAGACAACCAGGATTTTTTGAGGTTTATAGTGTTCTGAAGTGCAAACACAATTCCTAACACCATGACTCGATCACTTAACCATCTCCTCCCCTTTTTTCCATCTCTCTCTCTTTCTTACCTCCCACTCACACGTACACACACACACACACAATCGTTCTCATTTTCCACGAGTAATTCACACTCTCACACGTTTTGCCTTCTTTCCCCCAACTGTAGGCGCTGATTCCTCCAAAAAGAAGATCAAGAAGAAGAAGGGAGACAAGCCGGAACCGGAAGTAGCTCCAGAGTTCGTGGTCAAACCCAGACGACAGTTCATCGATGACGGGGCAGTGGCCAAGTTCAAGGCCAGTTTTGACGGCCCTTCTAGCACTCAGCTTTACTGGAGCAAGGACGGCAATGTTCTAGTTCCCGATGATCATTACAAGGTGAGTTAGACAAGGACGGCAATGTTCTAGTTTTGGATGATCATTACAAGGTGAGTTAGACAAGGATGACAATGTTCTAGTTTTGGATGATCATTACAAGGTGAGTTAGACAAGGATGACAATGTTCTAGTTTTGGATGATCATTACAAGGTGAGTTAGACAAGGACGGCAATGTTCTAGTTCTGGATGATCATTACAAGGTGAGTCATACAAGGACGGCAATGTTCTAGTTCCCGATGATCATTACAAGGTGAGTCATACAAGGACGGCAATGTTCTAGTTCCCGATGATCATTACAAGGTGAGTCATACAAGGACGGCAATGTTCTAGTTCCCGATGATCATTACAAGGTGAGTTAGACAAGGATGACAATGTTCTAGTTTTGGATGATCATTACAAGGTGAGTTAGACAAGGATGGCAATGTTCTAATTTTGGATGATCATTAGAAGGTGAGTTATTACAAGGACGGCAATGTCCTAGTTCCCGATAATCATTACAAGGTGAGTTAGACAAGGACGGCAATATTCTAGTTCCCGATGATCATTAGAAGTTGAGTCATTACAAGGGCGGCAATGTTCTAGTTCCCGATGATCATTACAAGGTGAGTTAGACAAGGATGACAATGTTCTAGTTTTGGATGATCATTACAAGGTGAGTTAGACAAGGATGGCAATGTTCTAATTTTGGATGATGATTAGATGGTGAGTTATTACAAGGACGGCAATGTTCTAGTTCCCGATGATCATTACAAGGTGAGTCATACAAGGACGGCAATGTTCTAGTTCCCGATGAGCATTACAAGGTGAGTCATACAAGGACGGCAATGTTCTAGTTCCCGATGAGCATTAGAAGGTGAGTCATTACAAGGATAGCAATGAGTTAATATATTCTATGAATGGAAGGGCTCCACTGAAGTCAGTTGAAGGGGTAGATATGACGAAGAAAAATCAAGAATAGTACCAAGTCAATAGAAGGGGAGGCAAAGGCGACCAAATAATTACGTTCCAAGGGATGTCATTCTCCTTCGCCATATGTTCATAGCAAGATCATTCTGTTCCATAGCTCATGCCTCATTCACTTTCCTCACCTTCCGCCAACCTCACCCTCCCACATTTCTCTCTCTCTCTCTCTCTCTCTCTCTCTCTCTCTCTCTCTCTCTCTCTCTCTCTCTCTCTCTCTCTCTCTCTCTCTCTCTCTCTCTCTCTCTCCCTCTCTCCCTCCCACACCTCCTTTCCCAATCTACCTCTCTTTTTCTCCAAATCACGCAACCAATAATAGATTGATATGACCAGAAGAACATCGTCTTATTTCCCTGTTTTCTCGTGTTCCAGATCTACGAGGCGGACGGCTTCCAGCACCTGGAAGTGTTGAATGTGACCCCCCAGGACAGCGGGGTCTTCACGGTCACCGTGATCAACGCCGTCGGCTCCGACACGGCCACAGCCGAGCTGGAAGTTTTCGGTAAGATGAGACCGGTGTTCTGTCTCGTTGGAATTCGTGTTTGATTATGGTTGTGCTTGGGTTATTGATGTGCTGTGTCGTTGGTGTTCGTGTTTGATTATGGTTGTGCTTGGGTTATTGATGTTCTGTGTCGTTGGTGTTCGTGTTTGATTATGGTTGTGCTTGGGTTATTGATGTTCTGTGTCGTTGGTGTTCGTGTTTGATTATGGTTGTGCTTGGGTTATTGATGTGCTGTGTCGTTGGTGTTCGTGTTTGATTATGGTTGTGCTTGGGTTATTGATGTTCTGTCTCGTTGGTGGTCGTTTTTGATTACGGTTGTAGTTGGGTTATTTATGTTCTGTCTCGTTGGTGTTCGTGTTTGATTACGGTTGTAGTTGGGTTATTCATGTTCTGTCTCTTTGGTGTTCGTGTTTGATTACGGTTGTGGTTGGGTTATTGATTTTCTGTCTCTTTGGTGTTCGTGTTTGATTACGGTTGTGGTTGGGTTATTGATGTTTCCGTCTTCATTAGAGATGTGTTTGGGTTATTGGTGTTTTTATCTTCATTAGAGATGTGGTTGAGTGATTGATGTTTTTGTCTTCATTAGAGTTGTGGTTGGGTGATTGATGTTTTTGTCTTCATTAGAGTTGTGGTTGGGTGATTGATGTTTTTGTCTTCATTAGAGTTGTGGTTGGGTGATTGAGATGTTTTTGTGTTATTGATGTTTCTGTCTTGATGCTAGATATGTTTCGGTAATTGATGTTTCTGTTTTCATTAGAGATGTGTTTGGCTAATTGATGAATCCCTTATTGATTGTAGATGTATTTGGATTATAATTGGTGTTTATGTCTTGATTGTAGATATGTTGGAGTTATTGATGTTTCTGCTATTGGTTGTAGATGTTCTTAGATAATAATTGATGTTTCTGTTTTGATCGCAGATGGCTGTGGTTGGGTTACTGATGTTTCTGTCTTGATGCTTGATATGTTTGAGTAATTGATGCTTCCTTTATTGCTTGTAGATGTGTTTGGGTAATTGATGTTTCTGTTATTGGTTGAAGATGTTTTTGGGTAATTGATGTTTATGTTAATGATTGTAGATGTGTTTGGGTACTTGATGTTTATGTTATTCATTGTATGTGTGTTTGGGTAATTGATCTTTCTGCCTTGATTGTTATTAGAAATTCATTTTGAATAACCAAACGCTTTTCATAACCATTTTAGACGGACATCTGGGACCAATAGTTCTCTACTTACCTGCCACCCTGCTTTTATATAGTTTAGCTTGTGCTTTTTCGTCGTAGAAGTGGAATAAATAGAAAACAATAGAAATAAAAACAATTATGATGCCATGTATTACACATTATTCATTTCTGGCCACACTCACCTCGGCGCTACCATAATCTCAGATTTACAACTGCGAAGCAAATGAAATTAATCCTGTGAGTGCCACGTCTTTCGGATCTAATGTCGTATGTTCAACTCACGATGAAATTTCATTACTGCGCAAATATGATGTTGCGGTTGTTACGGACTTTTTTCCTCCTTAAATGTGTGCATTTTTCCTTTTTTGGTTTGGTTTCGCTTTGTTTTGTCTTTTGTTTCGTCAACTTTTTACAGAGTTCAAGACTATCTCAAAGTTCCAAGCAAAAAAATGGGGGGGGGGGAGGTTGGTTTAAAACGTTTGGCATTAATTTTGGTTCCTTAATATTGTCTTCATCATGATCACATAATACATCTTATACCATGATAACAAAAGAGGGGCCAAGTAAGGAACAAAAGCACAACCGCCGTCAGCTTTTTATGTATTTTCACCTAAGTGGGATGATAACTGTGACATTGAATGACCTGAACCAGGTGTAAATATTGTAATAGAGGTCACCGATTAACATAACAGCTACTTTCTACTAAAACATTTCGAGGGTTATTATATTTCAAGTGCTGATTTAATGAAATGTTGACCTCCTTTGTTTTACCTTGATACTCTCTCTCAGAAACACGCACGCACACACACACACGCACGCAGTATCTCTTATCTTTATCGCCCACTTTATCTGGCTTCTCGCGAATCAGTTTAGTAGTATAGTTGACAAAAGTATTTTAATAACTACCGTGTGAAAAAGACGACCAAAACAAAACAAAACCGAAAACGTTGGAGGTTGTATATTAAACAAGAATGATGTTCATGATGATGATGGTGATGGTGATGTTGTCGAGAAAGATATTCATGATAGTGACGATGATGATAATAATTATTAAGAGGATTACAATCATTATGATGGCAATGATGGTGATGATGGCGATGTTAATGTCAGTGATCCATCATTTATATCGCAACAATATTCAAGGTCTCCCTTATTTACAATGTAATTCCCCAACCCGACCACCCACCCATCATCCCATGCTAACAGAGAAGCCCAAGCTACTGACCACACAGATGCCGGAGTGGGAGAAACCGCTGGAGGATCTCGTGGTGCGCCAGGGTGACACAGCCGTGGAGATAACTTGCTCTAGCAAAAGTAAGGCTTCCATATATACATATAATATTTGACACAGCCGTGGAGATAACTTGCTCTAGCAAAGGTAAGGCTTCCATATATACATATTAGATTTGACACAGCCGTGGAGATAACTTGCTCTAGCAAAGGTAAGGCTTCCATATATACATATTAGATTTGACACAGCCGTGGAGATAACTTGCTCTAGCAAAGGTAAGGCTTCCATATATACATATTAGATTTGACACAGCCGTGGAGATAACTTGCTCTAGCAAAGGTAAAGCTCCCATATATACATATTAGATTTGACACAGCCGTGGAGATAACTTGCTCTAGCAAAGGTGAGGCTTCCATATATACATATAAGATTTGACACTGCCTTGGAAATAAACTGTCCTAACAATGGTAAGGTTTCCGTATAAAATGTGCGACATTGCCGAGGAGAGAGCAGAATTATACATTGCTGTTACGCGTTTCGAAACCTGACCTCTTTATCATATATATATTTCCAGCTCATACTTTTGTCTGCTCCCGCCAGACTTACCTCAATATAACTCACAGTCATACTTATATCTGCTCTTTCATTTCCTCCAATATAACTCAAGATCATACTTTTTCCTCTTCCTCTTCATAACTTTTTTTCCAGATTTACTAATACTTTTCTCTGTTCTCCTCAGACTTATATCCCAGTATACCTCATACTCCTGTCTGCCCCCCTCAGACCTATTTTCCCAGTATACCTCAAACTCCTGTCTGCTCCCCTCAGACCTGAAGAACCCGACAGTCCGCTGGTATCTCATACTCCTGTCTGCCACCCTCAGACCTATTTTCCCAGTATACCTCATACTCCTGTCTGCTCCCCTCAAACCTATTTTCCCAGTATACCTCATACTCCTGTCTGCTCCCCTCAAACCTATTTTCCCAGTATACTTCATACTCATGTCTGCCCCCCCCCCCCCTCAGATCTATATTCCCAGTATACCTCATAATCCTGTCTGCTCCCCTCAGACCTATTTTTCCAGTATACCTCATACTCCTGTCTGCTTCCCTCAGACCTATTTTCCCAATATACGTCATATTCATGTCTGCTCCCCCCAGACCTAAAGAACCCGACAGTCCGTTAATATCTCATACTACTGACTCCTCTCCCCCCCCCCCCCCTCCGACCTATTTCCCAATATACCTCATTCTCCAGACCGCCCCCCCCTCCTCCTCAGACCTATTTTCCCAGTATACCTGATACTCCTGTCTGCTCCCCTCAAACCTATTTTCCCAGTATACCTCATACTCATGTCTGCCCCCCCCCCAGATCTATATTCCCAGTATACCTCATAATCCTGTCTCCTCCCCTCAGACCTATTTTCCCAGTATACCTCATACTCCTATCATCCCCCCTCAGACCTATTTTCCCAGTATACCTCATACTCCTGTCTGCCCCCCTCAGACCTATTTTCCCAGTATACCTCAAACTCCTGTCTGCTCCCCTCAGACCTGAAGAACCCGACAGTCCGCTGGTATCTCATATTCCTGTCTGCTTCCCTCAGACCTATTTTCCCAATATACGTCATATTCATGTCTGCTCCCCCCAGACCTAAAGAACCCGACAGTCCGCTAACATCTCATACTACTGACTCCTCTCCCCCCCCTCCGACCTATTTCCCAATATACCTCATTCTCCAGACCGCCCCCCCCCCCCTCCTCAGACCTATTTTCCCAGTATACCTGATACTCCTGACTTCTCCCCTCAGACCTATTTTCCCATTATACCTCATAATCCTGTCTTCTCCCCACCTATTTTCCCAGTATACCTCATACTCCTGTCTCCTCCCCTCAGACTCCCAGTATACCTCATACTCCTGTCTCCTCCCCTCAGACCTATTTTCCCAGTATACCTCTCCTGACTCCCCCCCTCAGACCTTTTTCCTAGTATACCTCATACTCCTGACTCCCCCCCCCCCTCAGACCTTTTTCCCAGTATACCTCATACTCCTGACTCCCCCCCCCCAGACCTTTTTCCCAGTATACCTCATACTCCTGACTCCCCCCCCTCAGACCTTTTTCCCCAGTATACCTCATACTCCTGATTCCTCCCCCCAGACCTGAAGAACCCAACAGTCCGGTGGTATCTGAACGACAAGGAGCTGTTCTCCGGCTTTCACACCCAGCTACAGCATGAGGGTCAAGCGGTCAAACTGACCATCAAGGAGATCAAGGAGTCCGATGCCGGACAGATCAAGTGTGTGATGACCGGGACAAACGGAGAGCTCGAGTCGGCTTGTTCTGTGATGGTCAGACGTGAGTTGACCAGGCTGGAAGACATTGTTTCGCTTTTTAATCATTTATTTTGTTTAATTTGTTTTCTTCACGTTTTGCATTTTTTCTCTAAAATTGTTTTTTGCTAGTCCTACAAAAATAGTTACTTTAAGATAAGACTTTTATAAGAAATGTTTAGATTTTTAGTTCATTATATTATACATCTTTTTTTTTTATTACTGTATCGACACTCTAACTTTGTTCTTAACTAGTTCATGGAGACAGTAAAATAAATAGAGACAGTTTACTGTTTTTCGCTTAACCCCTGCAGCGCCGGAGAAAATGGAGGCACCAGTGTTTGTGAAGGAGCTGCATGACATGGAGGTGGAGGAGGGCGACAAGCTGGAGTTGGATGTCAGGGTCAAAGGTTAGTACATGTTGGCAGACGTCAGGGAGATCTTCACTAGGGGTGCTTAATGGTCATGGGCAACAGGCTTACTTGTTTTTTTCCGGATTAGTGGCGCTTTTGTTGAAATCAGACGACTTGACTGTGTCTTTGTTGCTATACTGAATTAAGATTTCATCTGACTAGGTTCGAATCTTGGCAGAGCTAGAGATATCTCTTCAATGATCGGAGTTATAATCAGGCACTGGGTGCCCGCTTTAGTGTCAGCTGAGGCACTTGCCTCGTTGTTTTATATGAAAAAAAATCTCTTCAGAGGGCAGAGATGCTAGAATGAGATTTCTCTCAAAATCTGGATCTGTAAACCAGCTGAATGCGTGTGGTTTTAAGCGAAACAAATAAAAGGTGGCCACTCGCATTTTCGGATCGAACTCTCTTTTCCTAATTTTCACGTTTTATTTGGTTTCAAATTAATTTTGTTTATTTTCAATGTTTATTACACCTAGCACGTATTCAGTTGTGTAATCTTGACAAATTAACCAGTTAGATACATTGATGCATTCACTATCCATTTAATGCAAGTAACTTTTTTCCTCATTAACTCAATCTGTGAATAAAGTTGTTTTTTTTTTGGTTTGTGTGACACTTCATAAAGCTTGCTACATACAATTATTATTTAGGAACAAAAGTCGGCACTAATACTATATACTTTACTTTTGGTTCTCTAGAATATCTCTATTTCAAAGTCACAACTATTATTGTTTATTTAGCCCTATTCAGTATCTTTTTTGTTTGATCAAATCTTTTATGCCTTTTTTTTTCTCTTTTACTTTTTATCTGCTTGCTTAGATGGGCAGGTTGTCCATGGTGAGAATTCTGGCAAATTGTAGAGTAGCACTTGTAGAGATATGCTGTAGATGTAGCTTTGTTTTCTGCTTGTCTAGAACTTTGTTGATTTTTTTTTAAATTTTGACCTAGGTGTTGTTCCATAGCCGTTGTCTCTGTGAATGCTTTTTGTGTGGGTTTTTTTTTTTTTACTCTTTTATTTATAATATATATTCAGTAAAACAGTCTTGTTTGTAATTTGGCTCTGCTAGAAATAGTTCTTTTATCCAACAATTCATTATGTTGCTATTGCCCTAGTAATAGTAGATCTGTCTCTTTTTGTGTACTCAGTAGCCTTCCAAATCTATAACAGGAGTCTTTGGCTCAATCAGCGTGATTTTCCCGTTTACCCATTCTTTGAGAGGGCTAGACATTTCTCAATGAATCTGTTATGAATGGCATTACATGTATACAACTTTTAGTTCTTAACAAGAGATACATCTTGGTCAAAAACAGAGGTGGCAGGATTTTTTAAAATCTGGCTTGTAGTTTCAAATTTGACGCCATGCCTGTCTGTCTGGACAATCAAATTTCTTTATCATAGCTTGTTTGATGCGTTATAAAATATGTAGCAAAAATCATTTTTAGAGACTACTTTGACAGAGTACATAATTGTCTGACCAAGATGCGAATCAGTTCTTACAATAGTTTAATCAGATTAGCCGTTTCCAAGAACTAGGATTAAGTTTCGCTTGCTTCGGGTCTCTTACAACATTGGCTTTTTAGACCTACGGTCTAATTGTTAAAAAACTCCTCAGACTTTTAAAATTGTCAAAATAAAAAAAAAAATAATCTTCGTGATTCTGTGACTGTTTCAACCATTTTATTATTTCAGATTCAGCATTGTATTGAAATTGTTATTATCCTACTGCTTTTATTTTGATTGCAAAAGGAAAACAAATCATAAATATTTATCCCATGATTGCCATTACGAAAATAGTATTAGAATATTTCCTTTAAATTTAAAGCTCTAACCTTAGGCTTGTGCATTTTAGTGAAAAAGCCATTGGTTTCTTTGACAAGAGCTTACGTAACGCAATATTAATCTTATGTTGCTTGTTCTTGTCTGTCGATGCATGTGTTACTGATATTACCTGCATGTTTTGTTTCCTGTGTTTGCACGATGTGTGTAATCTAACGCTTTTTTGCCATTTATCCTCTCCTGCACATGGACTCACGCCCAACAACATAACAACTTTGCTTAAACCAACAACATTCATAAACACTATTAACAAACGACCATTAACACCATCCTCGTTATTACCACTACTATAACTACCGCCAATATCATCATCACCACCACCACCACCACCACCACTACAATCAAAATTCTACACACCAACTTGACCCAATTAAACGCCAAAAGGCACCTTGCCGGTGGACGTGTATTGGTTTCACAACGAAGTGGCGATAACTCGGGATGGCCCGCACTTCCTGCTCGCCTCCCTTGGCCAATCAGTGCACACTCTGACCATACCGAGAGCGTCTCGGGAATGTTCGGGAGAGTTCGTGTGCGAGGCTTACAACGCCTTCGGGGACACTGACACTTTCTGTCTTTTACATGTCCAAGGTATGCTCCCCCATATTTTTTCTTTCTTTTTTTTTTTTTTTTTTTTTTTGTATACTTACTGGATCTGATACTTTGCTTGGTTCATTCTTCACATGGTTCAGAGGCTCAGGGCATAGAATAAACTTTCCCTCACCTCACTTGATGGTTTTGTTTCGTCTGAATGGGTGTGGGCAGAAAAAAGAACCGTACAGAATTAAGAAACAGATATATGTAACAGTTATTTATGAATAACTGGGCAGAAAAAAGAACCGTACAGAATTAAGAAACAGATATATGTAACAGTTATTTAAAAATGAACCAATGCAGCTTGTCAGTGTTTTATAAATATTTTTCATCGGTCAAATCATTTCAATTCTGCCAAATAATAGCACAGAGTGGTTAGGATATTAATATATTATTTATCGGGATAGGTATTTCAAAACCACCAACAGCTGTTTGGTTTTTCTTTTCTCCTTTTATATTTTAGATGCCGTCATGCCTTAGATAGGTTCGCACAATTGTAAGATCAGCTTTGAATTGCTGCCTTTTTTTTTTTTTTTTTTTTTTTTGCTTTTTCTGCTTTTTCATGACTCATAAAATAAAAATTTAAATAAATAAAAAAAAAACATTTCTTAATATTTTTTTTACTATTATTCTTGCAAACGAAGGATGAAAATAACAGGTCAGATTGCAACTTTTACGATGGTCTTCCTTTTCATTTTGTCATATTAATCACCACTGATGCGACCATCATTATCGCTGTCATTGTTTTATTCCTTGTTGTTTTTTGTTGTTGTTGTTCTTGAAGTTGTTGTTGTTATTGTTCTGCTTACATTAGAGAAACAGGCCTTTCATTGGCTCTGCTTTCTGTCACTCGGTCTGTCTTTCTTCCTTTTCTGTTTTTCATTTCAACCCAGCCCACCCTTCCATTTGTATTTCGTGGTCTCTTCCATTTCCCAGAACGGCCAGGAGTTGCTGTCGCTCCCTTGTTCTCAGAGCTTCCCAGCCCACCTTCAACAGTCATCATTCGCCTCCAGGAGGTTCTCTACTAACATACTTATCCCCTGTGTTGATTGGTTTTGGTCTGTTCCAGATTTGAGAGCCTGTGAATGAGGTCGCCTTGCACGTTGCCTGGGTCGTCCTTTTTTTTTTTTTATTGTTTTTTGTTTCGTTTTTGTTTTTTTTATCTATTTTTTTTTTAGAATTCCTGCTGGAAGTAATCAGCTATCCAATGTTTTCTCTTCCAATCTTTCGTTTCACAATAAATTTCTTTTGTTGATGCTTGCGTTGTTTTTTTTTCTTCCTGTTTTCAGGTTTGTGTAACAGAATGAACCATTTTGCATGTGTTTTGTGATTTCCAAGACGGTAACAGTGGCCCATGTTTTGTGATGGCAGTGAAAGTTAATGTTAGCGACCAATACTATAAAAATTGGGCCATGATAAACTTGTGAAGATATCTCGGCGGCTCACAAATGAGAAAAAAAATTCTGAGAAATATAAAAACTGTGAGGAAGTAGTTTAGTCATTTCTAAAGATCCTTCAGATACCGAGAGTAAATATTTCGCCAAACAAGTAAAACTGGATTTGAGGAAAATACGTTCGTGTAGACGATTATTAATCTTCAGTTTTACCTTTTTCATTTTCAAGACTTTTTTTTGGAAATGTTAAGATAAGAAGTCGTACTCAATATAAATAGCTAAAGCTCGAAAAATCACAAAGCAAATGTATATTGCTCAACCAATCACAGAGCACATGTAGTATATAGCTCAACCAATCACAGAGCACATGTAGTATATAGCTCAACCAATCACTGAGCACATGTAGTATATAGCTCAACCAATCACAGGGCACATGTAGTATTATAGCTCAACCAATCACAGAGCACATGCAGTACATAGCTGAACCAATCACAGAGCACATGAAGTATATAGCTCAACCAATCACAGAGCACATGTAGTATATAGCTCAACCAATCACAGAGCACATGTAGTATATAGCTCAACCAATCACAGAGCACATGTAGTATATAGCTCAACCAATCACAGAACACAATCATGTAGTATATGGCTCAACCAATCACAGAGCACATGTAGCATATGGCTCAACCAATCACAGAGCACATGTAGTATATAGCTCAACCAATCACAGAGCACATGTAGTACATGGCTCAACCAATCACAGAGCACATGTAGTATATAGCTCAACCAATCACAGAGCACATGTAGTATATAGCTCAACCAATCACAGAGCACATGTAGTATATAGCTCAACCAATCACAGAGCACATGTAGTATAAAGCTCAACCAATCACAGAGCACATGTAGTATATAGCTCAACCAATCACAGAGCACATGTAGTATATAGCTCAACCAATCACAGAGCACATGTAGTATATAGCTCAACCAATCACAGAGCACATGTAGTATATAGCTCAACCAATCACAGAGCACATGTAGTATAAAGCTCAACCAATCACAGAGCACATGTAGTATATAGCTCAACCAATCACAGAGCACATGTAGTATAAAGCTCAACCAATCACAGAGCACAATGCATACTAAATCCTGCCATCCCGGCGACCCTCTTTCTGTCTCTCCACAGACACGGAGGAGAGCGGAGTGTCCTCTGCCTCCTCCGACACAGGAGGTCGCTGATGAGGAAGTGTGGAGAAGCTGTGGAGAGCAGGAGGAGATTGCATAGATCACCTCAGTCCTCAGCCCTCGTTCTCCACTGAGGATCTCCATCCAACCCGGCCCTCCTTTTCTCTCCCCCCCCCCCCCCCTCTCTATGTCCTTCCTGGCCCATCGTGCCCTCCTTTCTCTGTACTGTAGAAGTTTTCTCGTCCCGTCTCGTGGTGTTGTCTCGTGTCGCGCTGTAATCTGTCGTCGTCTCGTCTGCCATGGCGCCGCATCACTCATTGAATCATTCCGCTGCTCTTAGTTTCATCTTTATTATTTTGGATTTTTTTTATGTTATAAAGCGCTACTCTTTATCGGACATATAAATGTTGTTTTATTCCCATACCTCATTTGGAAGAGGTATTGCCATTAGTCTAATTTTTCATTACTTTGTAGATTTCATTCATCATCGATTTAATTTTTTTGCGATTTTTGTCGCACTTGCTCTACCTATTCTTTTAACGGGTTCAAATTTAATCCACTATTTTTTGTATTATTTTTTTCTAAAGTATCGAGTTTATCTGTTCCTGAAGATTTTATAGTCTTTCGTATTCTCTATCAACTTTTTGTTGCTGTCATCCTGGGAAATAGTTTTTGATTACATTTGCTCTCTCTTTATTTATATTTTATAATTATTTTCACACCTCATAATTTTTACAGTAGAAACATTTTCTTGAAAAAAAATACAAAAACAATCCATTTGTTTGCCACTTTATCTAAGTGTTGTGAGCACCAAGCACTTATGTGCATTTGCTAATCGAATCGCTTTGCTATATATTCATGTGTATAATCAATATGTAAACACTTTATACCCAATGTACCTTAGTTCTTAGATAGCCTTTACTTCCATATTAGCGCAGAGTATATCTATCAGCGTTTTCAGGCGTGAACCGTTTTATTATTAATTTGAAAATATTTAAATGCATGAACATCATAGAATAAGTTTGAAGATTATCATATTGTATTAGTATAATCTTATAACGTTGTCATAGCAATATTCTATATAACGATAAGCTATAAGACCGATTATCGGTTTCGCCAAACACGATTTGTGAGTCCCGGCCATGGTTTCATACCGGGCTCTGTCAACGCCATTCTTGAAACATTGCTCTGGTGTTTCGTTTTTGGTTTCTTGTATTATTATCATTGTATACATTGATTTGTCGTGCCCGTATTACGTGTGTCTTTTAAAGTAAAACAAAGAGTAAAAGAAATAGTGACCGAGCTAAGAAAACCAACAATTTGTGTCCTTACTGGGTTGTTTTGCAAATATTTTTTTTTCGACTTTGTAAAGCGTACTTCAGTAAAGCACTATGGTAGTAGATATCAAAGTAGCTGAGAATCAAATAACAATGATTTTAGTGAATTTACCAATTATTACCAGTTTATCTGCCTTGCGTGTTATATAAAATATGTGTTGATCTGCTATTCTTGTTTATCTATATAACTTGCTTTAATATTTCGCATTATTTTGTTTTGTCCACTGGTTTTCACAATCTTTTCTTGAAGGGTATATGCCTACGATATTTTATCTTGTGTTACGAAGTAGACGCATTGTACCTGTGAACGAAATAACTAGTTTTGTTTTTGACATGATGAGATGAATTGTTTACCCATAATAAGTGTGTACTTTGATTTTTTTTTTTTTTAAAGTAGAATAGAAAAGAAACATCCCGCATTGCATGCTAACCTTCATCTCATTCTTGGCGTGTTTGTTTGAACCCCTCCCATCGATCCAACGAAACCCTCATTGCATGCAGAAGTAGAAGACCCAGAACCTCCGTCTTTTGTCACACGCCCTTTGACCCTGATCGCGCAAGAGGGCGAGTCGGTGACCTTGACCTGCAGAGTTCGAGGTCAACCCGCTCCGACGGTGTTGTGGGAGAGGCAAGGCGTGGTGGTCTCCCCTAGCGACAAGTACCAGGTCAGTGATGCGATGATTGACTGAATATTGTGATGGCGAAACAAACAAAAATTTTTTATTTGTTTCTTCATAATTATAGGCCAGCATACATGTGTTTTAAGCTTTCTGTTTTAAAATAGTTACTCCTCCATGTTTATCAGTTCTTCACGTATTGTATAAACTTCTAAAAGAGACTCCATGGGGCGTTAGAATTAAAAAAAAAAAAAAAAGACTCATGACCCATTTTTTTAGCAGCGTCTTTTGTGATGTGATCTGTGGAAGAGAGGTGCCTTTTAGACCAGAAGGACAATGCTTTGGTTTTACTTGACCATTGCCTCATAATGAATCTTCATTTAAAACAATGAATACAATGAAGACGAAAAGACGAATTTATTTGTTTTCATATTTTTTTATTGTATGCGTGAAGCGTCTTGTAGTCATCGTAAAGTTAACATAACTTAATGGAATTGTCCCACAGTAGCAATTATGTTAGTTAACACAACTGGTAAGAAATATATATATATATATATATATAATCTTGCGTCATGAAGTAACTGCTCTCTTCTTATCCTTTCCCTCTAACCCATTGCTCGCCCCACAGACGGAGCATCTTGAGGATCACCACAGTCTGACCATCAGCCAGCTGGAGGCAGCAGACGCCGGGCTCTACGAGTGCCACCTCCACAGCAGCGCTGGCGACGCTTCTCACACCTGTGAGCTGAGGGTCGAAGAGCCGCTCAGGCGCAGCCGGCCTTTCCTGTCGAGATCATTGCGAGAACCACTGAATCTTGGTACCAGTGATATCAAGGCGGGAAGCGATTCTCTGCAAGACGGTTGGTAAGTTTTGTTGAGTTATTTCCCCTGTATCAAATATTTGGGTGTGACAGTATTAGGCCACTAATTTCTTAATAATTGCAGTGAGCGCTGAGTGTCATTTGGTGTCAGTGTGTTACGCTGACGGCCATGTTTGATGTGATTTCAGCGACCTCTTTAGTCGGAAGTGGTAAAGAAAATGACCGCTTACTTTCACTATGTGTAGCAGCATCGCAATTTATCAGAAGACAACTAATGCACTATACTCATGGAGACCTGTTTGATTGCCAAGATTTTAATTGCTTTTTTCTACTTATTTGTTACTTCCAACCACGAAAATTATTAAGCAAAAGAGATAAACGAATAGGAAATTGTTGACTTTTGTGTTTGGTTCATGTAATAGCATCATAGATGTTACAAAATGATTCAAACCGCATTAGATCTTTCTGTTCAAATCTTACAACAGTTTTAAATATGAAAATAGCCTTCTTTTGCTGCTGACCTTTTCTTATTTCCCTTTTTTTTTTCATTTTCATTGTGTCTGTTGGTTGTTCTTGTTGTTTCATTATTTTAATCATGATCGTCCTCATCATCATGACAACCATTTTCACTATCGTCATCTTCGTTTTTTTTTTAATTTTTTTTTCCTCAAATGTACGTCTTTGGTGAATTATTAAAGTTCAGTTTTATTTACATAAACTGGTTATATGAATATGGCGTTAACAGTATTTTCTATTTAAAATATAAAGAAGACATTAAAAAATATATGTGAAGTATTTGTTGAAGCCAAAACTGATTTACAGCCGCTCATGATTTTTTCTCTGTTACTGATCAAACTAATGTTATTGCCGTTCGTGTTCAGGAAACTGAGCCGGAAACACAACCAGGATAGGCATGTAGCAACTGCAGCAAGTAACATTCATCACAAGGGAGAGAATCCACAAAAAACCTCAAACCTAGATGACAAGTTGCAGCCTCAAGAGTTACTGGACTTCCCCGCAGAGAAACAAGCCACCAGTGGTTCTGACGGCAGTAACTCTACAGACACCATAAAAGGTCCACCTACCCCCAAACCTCGCTTTTTGAAGCGAGATGGGTCGCAGACCTCTTTGGACATTACGATTTCAGGAGCCCAGAAAACAGAGGAAGATTTTGTTTTTCCAACATTGAAGCCTGTCATTAGCAGTGGCACTTCTGACAAGACTAAAGCAGAACCTGCCCCACTTCAAACAGACTTTAGAAGCGTCTTGAAGCCTCGAGCTCAAGTAACTGGTACCACTCAGACAAAATCTTCAGCCGAATCAGAAGCAACTACTGATTTTCGATCCGTTCTGTCTAAGCCTCGACCAACGGATAGAGACTATACAACAACAGCAGGCGGCTTCCCTAGAACGGATCCAGTAGGGGTAGAGCTAAGGAACCTTCAAATGACAAGAACTTCCAGAAATGTCGTGTTTCGAAGCCATGAGCCGAAGTTTGGCGTGAGTTCGCTTGTTGGGTCCAGAGACACCCCATCCTCAGGAGTTCTGCCATCCATGGGCAGCAGGACACACCCAGAGGGCTCCAGTATAAAACCTTCTTCACACGTAAACGCTACAGGTCTCCGGATGGTCAGCAAAAATCTGGGAACTTTGGACTCGTGGGACCATCAGCAATCATCTGGGCAGTTTCCTTTATCAGCTCGAGGAGATAGAGAATGGAACAGAACAGCTCCAAGTTACTCCCCTTCCTCCTGCGCGTCAGTTTCGCATAACGTCGATTCAGACACCTCTGGTTACTCTTTAAATCCATGTGAAACTAACGACATTCAAGACAATCCCACGAAGAGTAATTTCTCTTGTTTACCTCAGTCAAAGACTTCCACTACTGCCCTGAATATACAACAGGAGCAAGATGAAATACCACCACAACTGCCATCTTCGCCTCCACCCGTGCCAACTTCATCTCCACCACTACTCCCGTTAACAAAGTCATCCAATTCAGAACCGAAAGACCCTGATGGTGGCACTTCATCAAAATGCGTCAGCTTCTTGCAGTTTACGCCTTCAAATTCGGAATCCTCTACTCCTTTGCAACCAGTAGTTTTCAACTTTACTCTGCCAGAATCGTGTTCGTCCCCTAACCTGAAACAAACAAGCCCACGGCAGGAGGGAGGCTGCGCAGAAGATACGCCGGGGATCTCCGATTCTTCTAGAGATGAGAGCGACGATGTCTTCACTGACCACCTTGAGGTAGCTGCCGAGGGAGAGAGGCGTGGCTCTATAAAAGCTGCAGGTTCAGTCTTTGCTTGGGAAAAGATTCCTTCGAAATCTCCAGAGATAAGTCCCCTTGGTGAAGTTGCAAAGAAATTAACAGAGAATAATCGTGAGTTAAATCAAGGAACGAAGAAGAAAACGTGTTTTAATTTAGATGACGCTACATCGTACACAAAGATAAAACAGTCAAAGAACTTCAATGCTGAATCAGCATCCCCCTCGCCAAAGACTCCGTCGTCATCATCCAAAACCAAATCTGTTTCTTCCGACGCAGAGTTTACAAAGATCAAACTCAGATCGACAGGTATCAAACCAGGCCCAGCGAGCGATCTTAAAAAGAGCAAGTTTCTGTCAACATCAACCGAGAGTTTATTTTTCAACGTCAAACTGAAGCCAGTTGTAATAAAAGATGTGGATCTAGGCGAGGAGTCGTCTCTCGCGAGTAACCCGTGGAGCGCGAAGGCTAAGTCGAAAAGCAGCGGGGATCTGCTGAGAGATGTGAACAATGAAAGGCAATCAGGAAGTAGCGACCAGGTACAGACAGCTAGAGAACCAGCTGGTTTTTCTGAAAAGTTGAGCGCTTTTGAAAATAAAGGCAGTGAGACTGACAGGACGGAGTTTTCGCGGAAACCAAACTTTACTATTCCTAAAAGGAATCCAGCATCTAAAGCAATCTTTGAAGCAACCAAGAAAGAGAACGGTGAAAGAACGGGCCAGCCTCGGCCAGACAACAGACTAAGGAATAGTAATACTGCATCCCAAGCTGGTACGCAGGTGTCAAACCTAGAGCAGCGCAAGCTCGCTTCCACGTTGCCAAAAGATCAAAGTGATCGTGGCCCAAGAGTAGCTGGGACTGAATACAACACAAATTCGACCAGGTCACGGCATTCTATTGACATCTCATCCCGTATGGAGAACGTCCCGAATTGGGTGAAGGAGAAAGCTCTGGGGAAAAGGCCATCTTTAACAGTGGACAGTGGAGCGTCTACATTGCCCATGAGATCAAACAATAATGTCCAGAACACCAGGGACAGGATTGCCAAGCTCAAAGATAACCCCAGTGCACCTAAAACTCCTCGAAGGTTCAAGAGAGACCAGCCTCAACCAGAGGATCGACTCTCCAAGACCTTGGGAAGTGATGATCTTCCTCGACAGTTGGTCCCTAGAAATGATATCCAAAGAGATGGAAACAAAACGACTGTATCTTCTATAAAAAGTGTTAGTGACAAAAGCGGAGGCAAAGGCAGGAAATTTGGGCAAAAACCCGATTTTAACAACTCTGCCCCAGAATGGGCGCACCGGCGCAATCTGAAGGCTGTGGAACCTTCATTAAAAGTTGGGTCAGGATCAACAACGATTGCAGCCAATAAATCAAACCACGAGGAACAAAACAAGCCTTTGGATACAAACACAAAAACCACGACATTTACTTCTCTCATTTCAAAATTCAACCACACATCATCGGCAGTTGACATGCCACTGATAAAAAACAGAATAGGTCTAAAAGACCTAGATCCTGATTCAAAGAATGAACATTCTCACAATATTGAAAACAAGGAAACAGGGTCAAGAAAAACAGGTCCTGGGAGTAAAACCTCGGAACTCTTTGATTCCGCAGAGAACGCAAAAACTGAAGACTCAAACACCACAAGCACCCAAAGTGATTCACAACCTCCACGTCCATCATTATCAATAGCAATTGACTCAAAGTCACAGGATTCACACAACCAGCAAATAGAATATGAAGACCCATCTATGAGAGACAAACAGCCCCCCAGGAAAGGAATAGAAAGTCTGTCCAAGACATCCACTATCAAACAAACGCCACCACAAGACCTTTCGACTCTCAACAACCAACCTTCTCTGAGAAGCACCGCAGTTCGCCCGGCGTGGAAAAAGCAGCGGTCTTTGCGGCACATCCCCATTTACCCGATCCACGACAATGAGTTGTCTCCACGATACGAGCCTTTTGTTGACGACTCCGAGTCCACGGCTTCCATATCCTCAACGTCTTCAGAAGCGTCCATAATCACGAACGATTCTGGTTACAACTCGAGGAGTCGCGCCAACACCAGTGATCTCAAACTTTACCCTTCTCACCTTTCAAATGATACTCAAGAACATCATAAACAGCAGAAGGACAACACCTCTGATATTATTCATCAATCGCAAGGCCAAGATAGAGATGAATATGTACAGAAGCGCATGGAAAAAGGACAGAACGAACATGGGAAAATCGACCAGATACATTTTCAAGAAGGGAGAGACGACCATGAAAGATTCCAAAAAGTGGGAAGAGATGGAGGATTATATCAAGAAGACAACTTTTCACCTAAGCTCATCACATCAGCTTCCTCTGTGATAGACCATCGTTCACATGATGATATTCCACCAGAACATCACATACCAAACCCATTGATAACCAAGGAGTTGCCTGCAAAAGATAAAGAAAGTTCCGTCACGCACGACTTGCTCAAAGTCGGCACACAAGCTCCCGATGACAGAGAAACTGACGACTCGTTTAAAGAGAACACAAAACTTGCAGGGATAAACAGTGAAATTGTGCCTGAGGATAAGGACTTAGGAGATTTGGGGGACTCTGACAAACCCACTGGACAAATCCTCAACTTGAAAAATAATGTCTCTTATTTGGATTCCACCAGAAGAAATTCGAATACGGAAACAGAAGCCGTCAGTTTTCCAAGAAGACGTTCAAAGTTTATGGACAACTATATGAACGGTCGCAGGGGCAGCGAAGAAGCAGCAGTAACTCGACAGTCAGAAGGAAAGTCAGACGCGGGTGAATCAACAGTTAAACCACCTGCAAAACGCCCTGCAGATCTTGGCATTGTACCAAGGTGGAAAAGGTCACAGCCTGCTGTAGTGACGTTTGTCCCTTCTGCAAGGTCAAACGTGAAAGACGAAACTTACTCGACCAAAGACACTGATGCAGTGGGAGGAGCAGAATCTGTGAATGGATTAGCAGCAGCTGGATCACCAGAGAGCTACGCAGGAGAGATAGAGTCAGCCCCGGTATTCCTAGAACCGCTGGAGGGCACCAGAGAGGTTTTGTACGGATCTTCAGCCATCCTGAGGTGTACAGTGGCCGGCAATCCTTCCCCACACGTCCAATGGCTCTTTAACCGGCAACCCTTACAGGTGAGAATTGATTTATTGATTCATATTTCTAAATATTTCTAAATATCTTGTTTTTAAGTCAAAAAATGTTTTGTTATCTTATATCCAACTTTGAAAGTAGATCTGTGTCAAAGTTTGCGAGATACTCTTACAAAATCTGCATTTTTACAACCGTGAAGGTGAGGAATTTAAAACTAGCAGATTTATTCACAATGTAAGAGACAATAACGAAAAGTGATAAATATAACTCTGTAGTGGATACATTATAGTGGGTACCATACTACCTTTGATCTTGTTTCAGTAGTTATTACAACGTTTTTGCTACAGCTATCAATGGGTGTCGATTTTCTTTACCAACCACTGAGAAGCCGTTTAAAACTGAAACACTCATCACTCAACACAACACCGACTCCGGCAGGCTCTAGTTTCATTCAGATATATGTCAGAAGTCATAGATCTTAAAGCTGGATTTTGAAATTGCAATAGTTGTTTGTTGTTGTTGTTGTTTTTTTTTTTTGTTTTTTTTTTTGTTTTTGTTTTTTTTTTTTTTTGTAATAGTGACTGAGACTAGTAGTAAGGCTGATGGACGTGTCAAAACCGAAACATCTGTTTCATTCTTCTCAAGTGTTAGGTGGAGACCATTCAAGTACTGGTTTTTATAATCAAAGCTACTTCTTCGCTCGATTTGGTTTGTTGGTTTTTTTTTCTCCCGCACCCTCTCTAGGCTGTTAGCTTTTTAGGCTCGCAACTAGTGCTTATTTCCCAGTTCCATAGGCTGCGACTAAGTGCAGCATTGCTGGAATCTTTAGTCACAGACACTTGTCCCGTCAAGCCTTAGGATTGGGCTGATTACACTAGATCCGCGTCAACCACTAGACAGCGCAAGCTTCCAAGCGGAGATTCGAACCCGGGACCTCCGTACTGCCAGCCCAGCGCTGTAGCGACTGAGCTATCTGGCAACCCGAGCTGCTCCAACAGGGTCAGCCACTGGGTATGCGCGGTCGCGCCTGACTCTCAAATCCAATCCGTTGTCTACGTAAACAATGTACAATGGAAGTCGCTGTGAGACTGTCCAAGAGGTCGCAAAACACATCAGACCTGCTAGTCTTTTTGTAGCATTGTAATCATGGCAGCACTAATCTCTGCCCCGTCTTAGCCCAATGAAGTAGATAATGCGCCACAAGACAAAGGAAACGCCGCAAAGAGAAGAGTGCTGGTCTAGGGAACCGCCACTGGCTTTTGTTCGCTTCATTTGCCTCTTTAAAAGCGACTCACATGGATTTGTTGTATTGATTTTCGGCATGTTTTGTTTGCTTCTCCAAGTCAGGAAAGAGATTCTCGCTCTCTATGTATTTTTTTTTTCGCTTTTCACTTTTCTGGCAGTCATTTTGCGTGCCATTTAGCCTATTTCGTTTATCTTACTCCTTTGATTCATTCCCCTCCTTTTGTTTTACTCTCTTTGTCTCTCTCTCTCTCTCTCTCTCTCTCTCTCTCTCTCTCTCTCTCTCTCTCTCTCTCTCTCTCTCCCTCTCTGCCTCCCTCTCTCTCTATCTGTCTCCCTCTTTTTCTCTCTCTCTGTCTCTCTCTGTCTTTCTCCCTCTCTCTTTGTCTTTCTCTCTCTTTGTCTTTCTCTCTCTCTGTCTTTCTCTCTCTCTGGGTTTCTCTCTCTTTGTCTTTCTCTCTCTCTGTCTTTTCTCTCTCTCTTTATCTTTCTCTGTCTTTTCTCTCTCTTCTTTCTCTCTCTCTGTCTTTCTCTCTCTCTTTATCTTTCTCTGTCTCTCTCTCTGTCTTTTTCTCTCTCTTCTTTCTCTCTCTCTGTCTTTCTCTCTCTCTTTATCTTTCTCTGTCTCTCTCTCTGTCTTTTTCTCTCTCTTCTTTCTCTCTCTCTGTCTTTCTCTCTCTGTCTTTCTGTCTCTCTCTTTGTCTTTCTCTCTCTCTCTCTCTCTCTCTCTCTCTCTCTTCTTTCTCTGTCTTTTTCTCTCTCTCTGTGTCTTTCTCTGTCATTCTCTCTCTCTGTCTTTCTCTCTCTCTCTCTCTCTCTCTCTCTCTCTCTCTCTCTCTCTCTCTCTCTCTCTCTCTCTCTCTCTTCTTTCTCTCTTTCTCTTTCTTTTCCACACACACACACACACTCACAACCTCGCTCTGCATCACCCTCATGTGCCTCTATTTTATTATTATTATTTTTTAATTTCTTTCTATTTCTTCCTGCTCTCTTTGCCGTTATTGTTGAAACTATTTCTTTTCTTTTATTTCTTCCGAATATGATAATGAGAGAGAGAGAGAGAGAGAGAGAGAGAGAGAGAGAGAGAGAGAGAGAGAGAGAGAGAGAGAGAGAGAGAGAGAGACATATTTTCCAACTTTGGATACCGAATGCAGTCCGGCGCCCATTGAAATTGCCGCGACAAAACGCAAGGGCCAGGATTTCACTGTCATTATTTCCACATTTTTATGTCCTAGGAATACCTGAAGTAATACTCTTGAATTAATTAGCCCGTGATCCAGATTTCTTTTAGAAGTAGGTCGAATCTGCCGCCACAGCAAGGGCCTGCTATTGAACATGGGCAAGAGATTTTAAACGGGTTCACCCAATAAACCTCAGTCAGAATAGAATCTAGACTTGCTTGACTAGCGCTGAAGAATAAATCGTGAACAAAATTATTCGCGTTTTATCCGCACTTCGCTCGCAATTTGACGCTGCAATATTATAGGTTACTTTCTCCATCTGGGGTAGGATTTCATAGCTGGTACCAGTGGTGCAGCAAAACGTTGATCTAGATTAGATCGGGATCAGTGCGGTAGTTCTATATTGAAACCCAAAAACTTTCTAAGTTTATTTATTTTGAGGTGCAAGGTATGTGCTAATTATTGAATTGTTGCCTCAACTCAGCTTTCTAGATACTTTTTGTTTTTATCAAATGAAGATTGACTATATTTGTTGGTATCAAACCTTATGAATAGAAGCCTATTGGTTATCGTCATGTGTACTATGTTTAATCTAGCAGTGGTATTCATCTTTTCAGAGCTAGCCTAGCATAGTGTGAGTGACTTTGCGCTTTTCCTGTTTGTTTGTTTTTTCAGTCGTCACGTTAAGAGATAGGTTTGCTGTTCAAACGATGACAAAAAAACCCAAAACAAAAAAACAAAAAAACAAAAAAAAACATTGGTTGAATTATAAATGGTTAATTGGTTGTCCAAGTCATGTAATTGAGCTATTCATCTGCCATGATACGTAATGAAGGGATAAACCTACAAATTTCTGTTGGTATTTTTATTACCTTTTCCTGCTACATAATTTGCAAATGTTAAATGATATGAACGGAATTGCTCTACCCTGGGTTTTAGCAAAATTGATGCTGAAAATTAGGTGGCATTGCTCGAAACAAACTAATTTTGTACCATGGAAGTCTACCAGAACTTTGTAACTGTGTATGCTAGACTTATTTTATTTTGTCCGCCAAGCTTTTCTTTGCGATCACTCCGTGGCTGTTTTCCTTTTCCTCCTTCATTTTTTTCTTTTCTTTCTTTGTTGCCTTTGGTCGTGTTGCTTTTCGCTGTCTATTTTTATTCTCTAAGTCAAAATCGTGCTGAAACATTTTAACGTTGCTTTCTTTGGCATTTAGTGCACAGAGGGGTTGCTGGGTCAGATAGATCCTGTTTGATCTCTCTCATTAGCGCGAACACGAACGCGGAAAACCGTCGACGGCTTTCGATGCGGATCATCTTTTTCTTGTGAGAGTTTAAATTTGGTCATCATGATTATTGGAATCACGGCACAGGTAGAATCAAACACCCAGGAGATTACAGCTCTGTATTGATACACACAGTAGTATAAATCACATAATTGTCAGTCCAACTTTTTCTCCAATTTCTTCCAAATATTTTCTTTTTGACTGTCTCTTTGTAAGCTTTTTCAGCTTTGTCGAACAAAACTGGATTCTTTGCAACTTCTAAAATCAAAATTTCCGTTTTATCCATTGTCTCGGGATCGGCCATACTCTTCAAGCACAGCAGACTAACTGCATACCTTTTTCTTTGAAAAGCTATGCCAACAAGTTTCTATTTTCGGAAATGATGCAAGGGAGGTGGTACTAGCTGATTGGTTGATAGCAAGAAAGCCGCCGCGGCGTTCTGAAAAATTCGCTCTCGGGGCAATCTCTGCGGTCGACCGCGCGAACACATATTTGTTCGCGTTCGCGTTCGCACTCTATTTGAACGGTTCCTCTATAACATGACTAAACCATTCCAGGACGATCACCCGCGCTCGCACTCTGTTTGAACGGTTCCTCTATAACATGACTAAACCATTCCAGGACGATCACCCGCGCTCGCACTCTATTTGAACGGTTCCTCTATAACATGACTAAACCATTCCAGGACGATCACCCGCGCTCGCACTTTATTTGAACGGTTCCTCTATAACATGACTAAACCATTCCAGGACGATCACCCGCGCTCGCACTCTATTTGAACGGTTCCTCTATAACATGACTAAACCATTCCAGGACGATCACCCGCGCTCGCACTCTATTTGAACGGTCCCTCTATAACATGACTAAACCATTCCAGGACGATCACCCGCGCTCGCACTCTATTTGAACGGTTCCTCTATAACATGACTAAACCATTCCAGGCCGATCACCCGCGCTCGCACTCTATTTGAACGGTTCCTCTATAAAATGACTAAACCATTCCAGGACGATCACCCGCGCACGCACTCTATTTGAACGGTTCCTCTATAGAATGACTAAACCATTCCAGGCCGATCACCCGCGCTCGCGCTCTATTTGAACGGTTCCTCTATAGAATGACTAAACCATTCCAGGACGATCACCCGCGCTCGCGCTCTATTTGAACGGTTCCTCTATATTATGACTAAACCATTCCAGGCCGATCACCCGCGCTCGCGCTCTATTTGAACGGTTCCTCTATAGAATGACTAAACCATTCCAGGCCGATCACCCGCGCTCGCGCTCTATTTGAACGGTTCCTCTATAGAATGACTAAACCATTCCAGGCCGATCACCCGCGCTCGCGCTCTATTTGAACGGTTCCTCTATAGAATGACTAAACCATTCCAGGACGATCACCCGCGCTCGCACTCTATTTGAACGGTTCCTCTATAAAATGACTAAACCATTCCAGGACGATCACCCGCGCTCGCACTCTATTTGAACGGTTCCTCTATAGAATGACTAAACCATTCCAGGCCGATCACCCGCGCTCGCACTCTATTTGAACGGTTCCTCTATAACATGACTAAACCATTCCAGGACGATCACCCGCGCTCGCACTCTATTTGAACGGTTCCTCTATAAAATGACTAAACCATTCCAGGCCGATCACCCGCGCTCGCACTCTATTTGAACGGTTCCTCTATAACATGACTAAACCATTCCAGGCCGATCACCCGCGCTCGCACTCTATTTGAACGGTTCCTCTATAAAATGACTAAACCATTCCAGGACGATCACCCGCGCTCGCACTCTATTTGAACGGTTCCTCTATAAAATGACTAAACCATTCCAGGACGATCACCCGCGCTCGCACTCTATTTGAACGGTTCCTCTATAAAATGACTAAACCATTCCAGGCCGATCACCCGCGCTCGCGCTCTATTTGAACGGTTCCTCTATAGAATGACTAAACCATTCCAGGCCGATCACCCGCGCTCGCACTCTATTTGAACGGTTCCTCTATAAAATGACTAAACCATTCCAGGACGATCACCCGCGCTCGCACTCTATTTGAACGGTTCTTCTATAAAATGACTAAACCATTCCAGGACGATCACCCGCGCTCGCACTCTATTTGAACGGTTCTTCTATAAAATGACTAAACCATTCCAGGACGATCACCCGCGCTCGCACTCTATTTGAACGGTTCTTCTATAAAATGACTAAACCATTCCAGGACGATCACCCGCGCTCGCACTCTATTTGAACGGTTCTTCTATAAAATGACTAAACCATTCCAGGACGATCACCCGCGCTCGCACTCTATTTGAACGGTTCTTCTATAAAATGACTAAACCATTCCAGGACGATCACCCGCGCTCGCACTCTATTTGAACGGTTCCTCTATAAAATGACTAAACCATTCCAGGACGATCACCCGCGCTCGCACTCTATTTGAACGGTTCCTCTATAAAATGACTAAACCATTCCAGGACGATCACCCGCGCTCGCGCTCTATTTGAACGGTTCCTCTATAAAATGACTAAACCATTCCAGGACGAAAAACCGCGTTCGCGTTCGCGTTAAACGGACCTTAACAGTGGAGAGAGAGAGAGAGAGAGAGAGAGAGAGAGAGAGAGAGAGAGAGAGAGAGAGAGAGAGAGAGAGAGAGAGAGAGAGAGAGCGCAAAGAGAGGTTTAAAGTCAGAGAACTAGCCATACATAGGAAGAGGGACAGACAGACAGACTACTTGATAGGCTTATGGAGACCATCAACGACATGTATTTGCACTTTTTTTTCAACCCATCGCTAAGTATAACTCACACTTGGAGGCATGGCATGGCTAAAAAAATGAGGCCTCAAACTGAGCATCTTAAAAAAAAAAACTGCAATGAAAATTCACCGTTCTCATTTAAAATGCACGTTTGTTTTAACAGGTTGTGAACCAAAACACGTAACGATAACAAATATCCTCAGGTCCCTGCTGACCTGGGTTGCCTTACGGAAGTAGACCCTGTTTCATCATGTCCAGTCTGACCTCACAAAGCTTTCTGCTTAGTTACGCTCTAGAAATGTCTCGAGGTGTGGGATCATCTGAGCGACTTAGCGCAGGCCACCCGTCTCTCCTCCCCGGCCCAGTGAGATCAAGGGACCTGTATGGGTGTTGACCCGGGCTGCCCTCTCCCTGCCATTATTATTGTTAGCTTTGTTGGGGCTTCAGACACACGATCGCCAACATCCGTAAAGGCCCACAAAACACCGCGCTATTCTCTGGTGCGCTTCGGGTTATTCAGCCGGTGGACTTGTTTTGTTTGCATCGCAAAAAACGTCGATCTCTAGGGAATTCCCGGAGATAGTTGAGTTTTCCCTGTGACATCAAGAAATCGTGAGATAATTTTATTGTGAACTGAATGTTG
Organism: Elysia crispata; assembly: GCA_033675545.1. Taxonomy (NCBI): domain Eukaryota; kingdom Metazoa; phylum Mollusca; class Gastropoda; family Plakobranchidae; genus Elysia; species Elysia crispata. The sequence continues at coordinate 608,933 of JAWDGP010000241.1, forward strand.
ATTGGTCTTTGAAGCAAGTAAGATTTGTAATTTATTATTATTATTATTATTATTATTATTATTATTATTATTATTATTATTATTATTATTATTATTATTATTATTATTTCTTGTTCAAATTAAATTATCAAGTTTGCAATCTGCTAGCTCTGTTCTCCTTTACAACAAAATTCTTTCAGTTTTGCTTTTCTTTCTTAAATCTACAATGGAGCTAGGGTAAAAATGAGGACGATCTAACCGAGCATTCCTAGACCTTTTTAGGACGTTAAATTTGGCATTAAGTTGTAAATTGCCCTAAAGATTGGAGTGGTAATGTCATTTTTCACCAAAATAGTATTTGTCGAAAATTAAAGGCAAAAATGTTTTTATTGTTTTCTTAAAAGAAAAAGACGAATGTGCAAACTATTTCCTGTAAGCACAGCTGGGCAGAGACGGATGGAATCAAACTTAGACTACGCATACAATGTAGATGGCGACAGATCTAAACCGTCTGGAATAGGTCTAGATCTAGAACTACATGATATTGTGTAAGATCTAAGTACAGAATCTAAATAGGTTGCTTCGACATTCACTTTTAGATCTAGGGCCTAGATATTTACAGCAGTTAGACTCAAATCAAGAGGTTAAGATCTAAAATAAAACAAAAATCTAGATTTTACTTTTTAGTCTTACAGATTTGTTAGAGCTTTTATGTAGATTTAAATAAGAATTCCCGAGAGCTTTTATGTAGATTTTAATAAGAATTCCCGCAAGACAATTCACTTTTATGCACTTAATGCAAACATTCCAACTGCTTTATAATAATCATTTAAAAGGATCTAAAAACATATCGGGAAAGTATAGAATTAGTCGATTTTCTTTATTCCAAAAGAACTTAAGTCCTTTATCTGAATTTTGTGTTTAGAGTAAGAATTATCGATCTAGAATCTAGGTAAAGATAGGTAGATGGAGACATTATCTGGATCATTTAAATAAAAAGATACAAGTCAAGACCATTTAAAATCATACACAGACGCACCCCAGCCCCGGCAAATTGATACCATTATGATAGTCCAGTTCGTAGAACGTAGTCTACAGCTTGTTTACTTAATTCTTGGTGATGTCTATTTTGTCACAAACCCAAAGATCATTCCTAAAACTTGTAAGACAGCATTTAAAAAAAAAAAGTTCAGGCTCTGTAAATAATTAAAATGACAAAGTCCCGAAGGTTTTTTTCTTTTTCTCTTTTTCGTTAATGTTGAGAATAGCTGAAACAACTAGCAATGTCCGACCCCGGGAAAGTCGCTCTATGTAAAATAAAGGCAGCGCGAGGTCTGTACAGTGAATGTTTGATATTCAATAGTTGAACTGTTTGTGGAAAACACGCAGCTGATTGACAAGTCTGTTCCAACTGGAGACTTTTAACGCCGCATTGAGCGTTGGGAAATATTCAATAAAATAATAATGTCCCCCAAACCCACTCACCCCTTCCCCCCCTCCCTTTTTTTTTACCCCAAAATTTTAAACAACATGCTAAAATGCGCTAAAACTTGAGGGTTTATTTTTTTTTAAACATTTCGCTGTAGATATACATTTATGTAAAGCTTTTTTAACCTTTCGCCCCATTAACCCTATCTGACTGCTTCGATATTGATCTCCAATGTGGCTGGTAACAGTTGCGTGTACTGCTTTGAAAACAGAGTGGAAAAAAAATCAATATTTCAAAATGTAGTGGTGGTTCTGAAATAGAGTGGAAAAATGGCATAAATGTTATAAGTTTTACTCATGTAGGTGTTATACTGTCATCTTTAGGCGGCAGTGACTGCCTATGGCTTCATGATATTTGGTATGTTTATTATAGAAAGAGCCTTTAATGGGGACGTTGATGGGTTGGGTTTAAATCGTTGTTCAAAGTTGTGTTCAAGATAAAGACATCCACAGCTAAAACTGTCTTTTTTATCATTTGTTTTATATTACAAATAGATCGGTCTACCTAGACAAAATATTTAATGCGTATTTTTAAGTAATTGTTTTTTTTCTAGTTTTTCATTTGCAAATTACTGCGGACACGGATATATGCGGTGGCATGTTAAACTATCACGACTTTGTCTTTGTGTGTCAAAGGAGAATTATAGAATCTTATGTGAATCATGACGGAGGTTTTAAGTGTCCAGTATTTCTTTGTTACCTGGCTATATACGATTTTAGTAGAATACCTAGTCCATTCAGTAAAATCCAAAGCTATTCATAGATCCTTTAAAAAATGAATTTATCTTAATTGTAGATAACTACTGGGCGGCTAGGAATTCCCACAAAGCAGCGCCTCTTTAGGTACTGTTTGCGGGAATTCTAGGCCTTGTAAAAAGCGCTAAAATACATACAGGCCAAGTCACCGAAGTAAACAAACTTTTGCAGTAAGTGTAAGAGTGAGCCATATCATTGAACTACTTGGCAGACTTAGAACAGTTAGATATTTTTTTTTGTGCATGCCTGTAGGCTGAATTATAAATGCGTTCTGAGTACAAGTCTGTCCTAACTATGCCCAAACGTTATAAGAAATTGATCACTATAATTCAAACAAGCAAAAGTTAATTCAATTCGGTGACTTGGCCTGTATATTAGGAAGCCTCGAATAAGTTCAATAAATATCTTTAAATAGATATCGAAAGTCAAGAATTAGCTGGTTTCCTTTATAAGACCATATTGCGGCGCTGTGATTGAAGTTTTTGTAGCCAGGTGAACAAAAATAACTGAAAACTGTCTGCAGGTGTTACGTGTACACGGCATTGGGTTTTATTATGTTGACAACTGTTATGACCTAAGGCTAAACAATAGTCCGTGTCAATAAGTCATTGTTTGACTTTCTCTCTCTCTCTCTCTCTCTCTCTCTCTCTCTCTCTCTCTCTCTCTCTCTCTCTCTCTCTCTCTCTCTCTCTCTCTCTCTCTCTCCCCTCCCTCTCTCACACACATTCTCTTTGTCTCTTTCTCTATCTGTCTGTCTATCTATCTATCTATCTATCTATCTATCTATCTATCTATCGCTATACCTTCTTTCTATCTCTGTGGGTGGCTGGAGATGCTGACTGTGATGATAAGCAGATTTACTCACAGAGCGGGAAGCTTCACAAAACATGACGCTCTTCTTTTAGAACTGGGACGCCTCGGTTATTAACTCCTGTCAGGCTCGAGGGATTACAAAGGTTTTGTTTTACCTTCTCTCTGTGTGTGTCACACCACTGTATATCTCCACTCAGTGTGTGTGTCACACCACTGTATATCTCCATTCTCTGTGTGTGTCACACCACTGTATATCTCCATTCTCTGTGTGTGTCATACCACTGTATATCTCCACTCTCTGTGTGTGTCATACCACTGTATATCTCCATTCTCTGTGTGTGTCATACCACTGTATATCTCCATTCTCTGTGTGTGTCATACCACTGTATATCTCCACTCTCTGTGTGTGTCATACCACTGTATATCTCCATTCTCTGTGTGTGTCATACCACTGTATATCTCCATTCTCTGTGTGTGTCATACCACTGTATATCTCCATTCTCTGTGTGTGTCATACCACTGTATATCTCCACTCTCTGTGTGTGTCATACCACTGTATATCTCCACTCTCTGTGTGTGTCATACCACTGTATATCTCCATTCTCTGTGTGTGTCATACCACTGTATATCTCCATTCTCTGTGTGTGTCATACCACTGTATATCTCCATTCTCTGTGTGTGTCATGCCACTGTATATCTCCATTCTCTGTGTGTGTCATACCACTGTATATCTCCATTCTCTGTGTGTGTGTCATACCACTGTATATCTCCATTCTCTGTGTGTGTGTCATACCACTGTATATCTCCATTCTCTCTGTGTGTGTCATACCACTGTATATCTCCATTCTCTGTGTGTGTGTCATACCACTGTATATCTCCATTCTCTGTGTGCGTGTGTCATACCACTGTATATCTCCATTCTCTCTATGTGTGTCATACCACTGTATATCTCCATTCTCTCTGTGTGTGTCATACCACTGTATATCTCCATTCTCTGTGTGTGTGTCATACCACTGTATATCTCCATTCTCTCTGTGTGTGTCATACCACTGTATATCTCCATTCTCTGTGTGTGTGATACCACTGTTTATCTCCATTCTCTGTGTGTGTCATACCACTGTATATCTCCATTCTCTGTGTGTGTCATACCACTGTATATCTCCATTCTCTGTGTGTGTCATACCACTGTATATCTCCATTCTCTGTGTGTGTCATACCACTGTATATCTCCATTCTCTGTGTGTGTCATACCACTGTATATCTCCATTCTCTGTGTGTGTCATGCCACACTCGAGACTCCAACCAGCCCCAGCACCAGGACAGAGCATTGTTCTCTGCTGGAGTAGGTGCTCTATATTGTTGAAACTCTCTTATATTTCTCTTAGAATCTTATACGGGGCAAAAAATTCCAGGAGAAAACGTGCTTTGAGAACAACGCAGTCCTTATAATATTTCTAGTCTACGAGTTCTCTCTCTCTCTCTCTCTTGAATAAAGCTGAAACAATGTCTTGTACTGTTTTTAGGCTTTGACTCGCTGTTTGTTGGTAGATAACCGAGCGGAGAAAGAGCGGGGGTGTTAGGTTTGGTAGACAGAGCTTGTGATGAAATTCCAAGGACAGTCTGAAGAGATGATCCTGGGCGTGAACGTGCAGTTTGGCTTTTTTTTTTTTTTTTTTTTTGGGTGGGGGAGTTGTTGTTTGTTGTTTTTTTTCTTTTGTTTGTTTGTTGTTGTTTTTTGGTGAAGGGGTTGTTTTTCAACAATCAAAATTTTATGTAAGAGCCAAGTATTTGAGTTTTCGTAAAAAGCAGGCGTTCATGCAATATTTCTCCTCTGGTTATGTTTCTAATTCATTTATGAAATAAATCGTTTGAATATATTCTAGGAGATATAATGTGTCACTAGCAAAGTTAGTGTGTTTACAAGTCATCCTGTTTTATCACAGTGACCTGTGGAGCGCCAACTCACAACTAATTGGTTAGCGTATTTTCGGACAAAAATATTTACCGGCGCCAAATCACTTTGATCTGAACACAAGGAAATCTCCGGTTTTCCGACCCTCTCCATGACACTGTAATGGAGCAGAAGCGGACAAAAGATCAATGTCCGAGCACCGACTTCTCCGCTGCTGCTGTTTCTGCTGTTGCTGTTGTAACTGCTGGTGTCATTGTTGGTAAAGTTGACACCAACAAATCATGCGACTCACTGCATGTGGACTCGGCCCGGGGTGTTAGAGATAATTGTCGAGGCGTTCTGTTAGGTGCGGTCAAGTAAATGTGGGGTCATCACACAGCGAAAGGCAAAGGAATGTTGCCAACAGGGGAAATGGTGGAATACGAGGGGCCTTCCTAGATATAGGCTGAGTAGCCGAAGGAAACAAATCTTTTAATTAAGTGTCAAAGAGAGCTATACCGTTTAATTTCTTGTCACACTTACGGTAGTTTAGCTTTGTTGTTGAGTAGGCTGATGCGCTGGGCAATTGTGTTTTCTGAGTATCCTATTGCTCCGCCCCTAACTATGTTAATATATTTAAGGCTTCTTTACTTTTCTGATTTGACCTTTAGTTATGGAGGCCCCGGTTGAATTTCTAGTCACACTTGAGAGGTAGTTTATCATTGGGTTGGCTGATAGGCTGGACGGTAACGTTGTGTTTTCTGAGCATCCTGTTGCCCTAACTATGTTGATATATTATTCAAGGTTTCTTTACTTTGAGATTGGAGGCCTCGGTTGAATTTCTTGTCACACATAGGGTAGTTTCACATTGCTGTCGAGTAACTCCTTTTCTTTTAACAATTACTTAAAACGACAGTGGAGATGCATTGTCGATTCTTAACTTACTTTACCTTGCTATCGATTTAAAAAGCTGTTTTGTTTTATTTCTCTTTGGGAGGAAAAAAAAAGGGGGGGAGGAGAGAGAGAGAGAGAGAGAGAGAGAGAGAGAGAGAGAGAGAGAGAGAGAGAGAGAGAGAGAGAGAGAGAGAGAGAGAGAGAGAGAGAGAGGAAAATCTTTTGAACGTCTTCTGGAACTTTAATATTTCAAGTCTTAAATTTGTCCTTGCAGCATGACGTCATAAATCTCATGGTTATAAAAGAGTCTCAATGAGTGTCCAGTTAGTATGAGAGGATCCTTCCTTATTCTGTGCGGTGTGTGTGTGTGGATTTAGATCAGCTGACAGGCTGGAACTAACAAGGGCACTAACCCTGCAGGATTAGCTGTTCGTGGGGGAACAACTTTAATGTGTTTTGACACCTCCGGGTTATGGCATGGACTTGATGGAGGATGGGAAAAGGGGGGGGGGAAGAGAGAGAGACAGAGAGACAGAGAGACAAAGATAGAGAGAGAGAGAGAGAGGGGGGGGAGAGAGACAGAGATAGATAGATAGAGAGAGAGAGAGAGAGAGAGAGAGAGAGAGAGAGAGAGAGAGAGAGAGAGAGAGAGAGAGAGAGAGAGGCAGACAGACAGACAGACAGACAGACAGATGAACGGACAGAGAATCATTAGACAGAATGAGACGAGATTGGAAAAAAAAACAGAACAAAAAAAAAGGAGAATTGTGTTAGTTGCTCGTGAAAAGGAGTAGACGTGAAGAGTAGAGGATAGGAAGGTGGAATAAAGGAGAACACATTTTAATAATTATTTATGAGATTATTTATAAGATTAAACAAGGATTTTAAAGCTTCAGAGATTTAGTCGTGTTATATAAACATCTGCGAAGCTTCAAGTAACAGTCGTAGTTGGGAGATTTTGAGAGAGATATTTCTGCTCGGACGAGTTTTTTAAAATCTTTCGTCTCGCCAGTTGTCAAATTTTGTAGTAGTCGGCTCGTTTCAAGCGTGAGAAGATCGCAAGGGTTAGTCTTACGACGGTAGCAACTCACTACATCGTAGTAACTGCATCCTGACTCCTTTCTTATGTTCAATTTAATCTTGCAGAGACCTGCCAATTGCCACCAGTTTAAAGATAAACAATAGCAGCAGCAGCAGCAGCAGCAGCAGCAGCAGTAGTAGTAGTAGTAGTAGTAGTAGTAGTAGTAGTAGTAGTAGTAGTAGTAGTAGTAGTAGTGGTAGTAGTGGTAGTAGTAGTAGTAGTAGTAGTAGTAGTAGTAGTAGTAGTAGTAGTAGTAGTAGTAGTAGTAGTAGTAGTAGTAGTAGTAGTAGTAGTAGTAGTAGTAGTAGTAGTAGTAGTAGTAGTAGTAGTAGTAGTAGTAGTAGTAGTAGTAGTAGTAGTAGTAGTAGCAGTAGTAGCAATAGTAGCAGTAGTAGCAGTAGCAATAGTAGCAGTAGTAGCAGTAGTAGCAGCAGTAGCAGCAGCAGCAGCAGCAGTAGCAGCAGCAGTAGTAGTAGTAGTAGTAGTAGTAGTAGTAGTAGTAGTAGTAGTAGTAGTAGTAGTAGTAGTAGTAGTAGTAGTAGTAGTAGTAGTAGTAGTAGTAGTAGTAGTAGCAGTAGTAGTAGCAGTTGCAGTAGCAGCAGTAGTAGTAATAGTAGTAGTAGTAGTAGTAGTAGTATCAGTAGAAGTAGCAGTAGCAGTAGCAGCAGCAGCAGCAGCAGCAGTAGTAGTAGTAGTAGTAGTAGTAGTAGTAGTAGTAGTAGTAGCAGTAGCAGTAGCAGCAATAGTAGTAGTAGTAGTAGTAGTAGTAGTAGTAGTAGTAGTAGTAGTAGTAGTAGTAGTAGTAGTAGTAGTAGTAGTAGTAGTAGTAGTAGTAGTAGTAGTAGTAGTAGTAGTAGTAGTAGTAGTAGTAGTAGTAGTAGTAGTAGTAGTAGTAGTAGTAGTAGTAGTAGTAGTTGTAGTGGCAGTAGTCGCAGCAGTAGCAGTAACAGTAGCAAGAGGAGGAGGAGGAGTACTAGCAGTATCTTTTCGCGCTATCACCGTGCCTAGCCTGCAGTATTTATTTCCTAGTGTATGAAGTGATCTGGCTATCCAGTTGTGAGTCGCACCTAAAAAATAACATGACATCGAGAACATTCCATTCACGAGAGTCATCATTAATCAGTTTTCACGTGATCGCCTGTTGGGCTCTAATGTCCATCTCGAGTACATCCACCTGTGACCATTATGTCCTAATGGCCGAGTATCCTAATGTCAAAAAGGACAAGATTTGTAACGGATCATTAATTTTGTTCTGCCATTGCAGTCAGAACCAGTATCTTTCTCTCACCTCTCTGTTACTGTCTCTCCTTCTCCCTCTCTTTCTTCTTTTCTCTCTCTCTCTCTCTCTCTCTCTCTCTCTCTCTCTCTCTCTCTCTCTGCCTCTTTCTCTCTCTTTCTCCCTTTCTCTTTCTCTCGCTCTCTCCCTCTCTATCTCTTTCTCCCGTTCTCTCTCTTTCAATCTATCTCGACATTATATTTCTGAATATCTCTCTCTCTCTCTCTCTCTCTCTCTCTCTCTCTCTCTCTCTCTCTCTCTCTCTCTCTCTCTCTCTCTCTCCCCCCCCTTTTTCCCTTTTTTCCCGTTTATTCCTACCTCAAACATTCTTTCCATCGAATTCAGTAGTGTTGTAATGTTTTTAATGCTAGGCGATACGAGCCTGTATATTTGAAAACAATTTTTTGCTTGCTTATTATCAAATAACACAATTCAGTTCTGGCGACCTGTTTGGGTAATAAATGTCATGACAATTAACTCAATACTTTGAGACGATGCTGAGAACTAACACTGATTGCGATGAAACCATTAATAATAGAGACAAATGTGGACGAAATATCAGTAACATCGACGGGTCTTCTCTCTGTCCAGTTTTCCAGTACACAGGAGGTGAGCAGAGAAGGCGAGGTAGCCCAGCTCACCCTCACAGAAACCTTTGCCGAGCAGGAGGGCCGCTACACGTGCACGGCTTCCAACTCAGCAGGCTCTGTGGAGTCGTCGTGTGTGTTGAAAGTTGCTGGTGAGTAGCCGCAGGGTACTGCGGGAATATTTGAAATGGAAAAACTTGCTAAAAGGAGGGGACAGTAACAAAAAAAAAAAAAAAGAGAAAAAGGAAAAGTAGATAAAATGATATAAGGAGCTGTCGACAGCTTTCAAGATAAAACGAGGATTGTTGATTGGATGTAGGCCATGGTGCTCTTTGTCCGACCTTGGTGATAGCTTCTACAAAAGCCAACTATGATGGTTTCTCTTGCATCTCAGGCATACAATTATGTATTTTTTGTACTGGAACAATGATTGCAAATGCATATCAGAAATTGTAAAAAAAAAAATTCTGCTAATAGGTGATCATGAAGTCGAAGACTTTATATATATATAAAGTATGTATATAATTATATACATGTACACACACATGATGTTTCAGCTAGTTAATTATTTCTTTATGAATTGCTTGTACATGGCAGTATGATTGCTTTTTACCCTAATATTGTCTTCTCCTGTAAAGATTCCTGTACTTTCTTCTATATTCAGCTTCAGAGAGGAGCGAAGGCGGACGTGCCTTTGAAGGCCCCGTGTCCTTGCCACCAAGAATCTTAACCTTGACCCCAAAGGTCGTGTCCTTGCCAGTGGGTTCACCCCTGACCTTGGCAGCAACTTTTGCCGGCGAACCACCCCCCACAGTGAAGTGGCTGTTGGCCGGGAGAGAGATATTGCCAGGTGAGTTCTCCGAACATCATACACGGTAGAATTTCTTACTTCATTCCTGACACGCTGTTTAGATAGCCGAGTAACAACATGCTTGTGTCTGGTCTGAAAGTACCTTTTGTAGCGTATTTTTAGTGTTCTTTGGTCAGGTTTACGGGTCCTCAGTGTCCTTTAAAAGATCTTAAATGGTGGCAGTAGTGGTGCGTACACAGCAGAGCCATGGATAGGGCTAGTTCTATGGAGACCCACCATACACACAGAGGGGATGCTAGGCGTTGCACAAGATATATGTGCAAGGCATTCTGCGCTGTTTTTACATACCACACACACCCTGTATACTCAGGTTTTTCATGCGTCTTTCCCACACACGCAGTGGCTCAGGGCTGGACGTGAAATCTGACCCCTGTGCCTCGCGCAACCACGGTGTGTATGGTGGCTTATAGATAGTCCAGTATCGAACCCAGTACTCTCTATTGCTAGTTCAACGCGTCACCGACTGCACTGTCTGTCTCGGGGCGGAGTATCTGGCTGTAGAAGAAGAAGTTGGATTGTAAGTTTTGTACGACCCCATTTTGCCTTGAATGGTTTGTTTGATCAGCCTAAATAACCCGGATATCTCCTTTTTTGTGTAGTTGAAGTGCTCTATCAATATTTAATATTCAGAGAATGAATCAAACTAGTGGCTTGTTTCATTTTCCTCAATACCCTGTTTTTTTTCTTTTTAGTGTAGAAGAAAGGTTATATCAATAAATAGCTAATAATACAAACAATTTGAAGTAAATGCTGTTATAAAAACTCAATCATAGTGCCATGAAGATACAAAGGAGACACTAACATCACCATCACCATGTCTATTACAGAAGCTATCGTGCTCGTACTGAGAGTGGCGTAAGGATTAATGCAGATATTTTCGTAGTTTGCATAAGTAATTTGTATTGAGTCTAGCTGTGCTTGTCTAGAGTAAAAAATCATGTGTATTATTTGAAGATTTTGACCTAGCCATCGAAAGACTGTAGCGACTTGCCCCTCCTCCATGCATGGTCTAAATATTTTGATGGATTTCCCTCGACCATAGCAGTCCAGGAAGTTTATGGCCCAGATTGTGACGAAATAGATCTGGTTGACTCGATGTCACTCCTACCAAGTTACGAATGCTCTAAGTCTAACTGGCGCTTTCACTTTCCGTGTTCAGTGACCCATGGGTAAACTCTGAAAACCGCACGATAGTATTTTTGGGGGAATTGGCATTTAATATTTATATACAAAACGAACGAAAGAAAAAAAGAGATAGCCCAGCAAAAAATGTGTAAATGAGGGTCCAGGGTTAATGATCTGAGGACATTTCGTTGTCATTGATATTCCTCTTGCCACCTGTTTGTGTCAGACGGTAAGGTGGAAGAATTCAATCCAATTTTATTTTGTTATGGTTTTTCCATGTGTAGAGCAGTGAGGCTTTTTTGAGTAT
>JAWDGP010000241.1:625000-627500 GCA_033675545.1 Elysia crispata
CTTGGACAGTCCAGTGATCAGGATGTCGGTGGTCATTGGTCAAACAATCCATCCCAGGTCAGTTCATGCTGAAGCTGCCGGACGGAACGTGAGAAACAGGCTCAGTCTGTAGAGGAAGTGAGGAAAAAATACGCGATTTAAAAAAAAATGTTTGGTCCAGTAAAAGGAAGAAAAGCGTCTTGGTATGGCTGACTTAACCACCCATCCACCTTCAATTGGAATAATTAAGTTCCGTCCTAAATATCTCGGCCGGTGGGGAAGGTGCAAATTTTTATGAAATATTTTCGGAAAATTAGATCTATATTTACTTCACAAGTGATGGATCCAGAGCTTGTTTTTTTTTATTCCTTTAATTCTTCCTTTCCTTTTTTTATTTAAAGAGGTATCCCCTCCACTTTTAGCGGCATTACTCCACTTCCTTCCAAATGGGGCTTCACAAATCACCCGTTTTTAGCTTACCTGCAACCTGCAACCTGCAACCTGCAACCTCGAGTTCACATTTCACGTTAGCGTGAATGAGACGCCCCGCTGAAGCACTCTAATTGGGTTTAACGAACACCGTCCACTTGGGTGGTTACGTCACAGGCCTAACCCTGCCGCATGCATTGGTAGGTAGGACTGGGCGAGGCTCTTACCTGTAAGTGGCTATTTTCCTCATCTTTGCTTAGTTACCCTAATTTAAAACACAGGGGCAAATCTTTTCTCAAAAACAAAGTTATCACATAATTTTTTTTTATTTATATGAAAAACACGTCTCCTAAGTTTCTCGAAGTATCCTTTGTAGAGGCGACCACCGATTTTCGTCAAGCTAGAGATAGTTCTAGTATTCTTGAGAAAGGTTTGCGAATCCACAACCATAATTATTATGGCTGGATATGTGAGGATTTGAACCCAGACCTCCTTGAATGCGAGTCATCAGATCGTAGAATCGACAATCATCTGACACCGCACAGACCTGTTTGGTCTACTACAAATTCTATGAAACGTAACGGGTCAAGCATATTGAATTTGCATTAAGTTAACTGAGTATTTTATTTCTAAATCTGGGCCGCATATATATATATTTTTTTTTCGTCCAATCCTGAAGTATTCTAGAGACATCAACAGCTTTCGTTTTATCAGTAATTATGATTGCTCCCATGTGCAGATAGCTTTAGAAAGATGAGGGACCTCGAGGTAGAAAATGCTGCACCCATTTGGGTCATTGTTATCCTTCCAAACTGACATTACAATTATTTAATTCTTTCATTGACGTTAAAAATATGTGCTGTTACATCCCTCAAGCGAGCTTCACTTGTTAAGCCAGATCCAGTCACTGGAACTACTGCTACTCCAGCGGTAACGATACTATTTCAAATATTCTTGATTCTCACTGAGCTTTTAGATTTCCGGATTTCTTTTTTTTTTTCGCTTGAAAAGGGGTGGGGTGTGAGAAGGGTTTGACACAATTAGCGTCAACGTTTTCTGACTCAGTCAAGAGTGAGTGTCATGCCCACCTCAGCTATTGTGATGTGACATCACTGGAGTTGTAGGATTGTACTGATGTAGATTTTCGTTCCTGATTGGCCTTCAGCAAGCTCTATCTGTTCCAACCTGTGACATGAAAACAACAGCCACATCACTGATATCAACCTGAGGTCCAAGTATGCATTTTAATATTATTCCTTCAAAGTAAAGAATAAAAAAAAGTGTAGGAGGGGAAAAATGCGGTTCAAAAATTCTTCTTCTCCTGATGTCTCTGTGTCGATAATGAAAAGGGAAAGGTTCTTTCTAGCCATAAGAGTGTTTTGATATATATCATCCCTCCCTAGTTCCCTCTTCATCCCTCCCTCCTCTCTCTTTCTCCCTCTTTCTCCGTTCTGTCTGTCTGTCTGTCTGTCTCTCTTTCTCTCTCTCTCTCTGTCTGTCTCTCTCTCTCTGTCTCTCTCTGTCTCTCTGTCTCTCTCTCTCTCTCTCTCTCTCTCTCTCTCTCTCTCTCTCTCTCTCTCTCTCTCTCTCTCTCTCTCTCTCTCTCTCTCTTTCTCTGTCTCTCTGTCTCTGTCTCTGTCTCTCTCTCTCTGTCTCTCTCTCTCTCTCTCTCTCTCTCTCTCTCTCTCTCTCTCTCTCTCTCTGTCTCTCTCTGTCTCTCTCTCTCTCTCTCTCTCTCTCTCTCTCTCTCTCTCTCTCTCTCCTAAATTTCTATGACTCACAACAGAAGTCCATGATAAACAACCATGGCTCAGCTCACGACGACATGCGTACGTTAAGATCCTCATGAAAATATTACTCTTATTGCTTTTGTAGTTTCTTTTTGTTTTGTTTTGTTTTGTTTTTGTGTTGTTGTTTTTGTTTTGTTTTGTTTTTTAAATTTGTGTGTGCGTCTGTTTTCTTTTGCAACATATCATCAATTTTGTGAATGTCGGTGCTAGGGATATAGGGAGAAATAAAGAAAGAGAAATGAAGAGACACATAGACACTGAAAATGGATATTTCCCCGTTATCAAGCCTTACATGTAGAGCT
>JAWDGP010000241.1:630000-672500 GCA_033675545.1 Elysia crispata
GATTGCTAACTGTTTGTGTAACAGATCCTTTTTTTTTCTTATTTTACGATGAACGTATGATCAAATGTATAAGGTAACTAATTATTCCAAATATCTGACGGGTTATTGTGAAAAAACAAAACAAAAAAGAATCTTTTGACATTAATACTAAAATTTAATGTCTTTACCCCCTTACTGGGTGCAGTCGAGGGTGTAGAGAGTTCTAGCGAGGACGTCACTATAAGCCAAGCCGAGGATACCGGAAGTGGATTATGACGTCTCGATCTAAACCAATAAGGAAATAAGATAAGAGATTGTATCATCGTTTTTGGTAGCATTTTTAAGTGTCTCTCTTTTGTCGACTTGAGTGCTGCTATTTGTAGCAAGCCTGTATATCCGATCTCACTTTCTTGCTCAAGTGATTTGTTGTTGTTTTTTTTCCCAGTCCGTTAATACATTTGGGGGCGGTCGCTATCTTATCGGTGTCGTGGTTCTTCTCGTAGTGTCACGTCGCTATCTTATCGGTGTCGTGGTTCTTCTCGTAGTGTCACGTCGCTATCTTATCGGTGTCGTGGTTCTTCTCGTAGTGTCACGTCGCTATCTTATCGGTGTCGTGGTTCTTCTCGTAGTGTCACGTCGCTATCTTATCGGTGTCGTGGTTCTTCTCGTAGTGTCACGTCGCTATCTTATCGGTGTCGTGGTTCTTCTCGTAGTGTCACGTCTCTATCTTATCGGTGTCGTGGTTCTTCTCGTCGTGTCACGTCTCTATCTTATCGGTGTCGTGGTTCTTCTCGTAGTGTCATGTCGCTATCTTATCGGTGTCGTGGTTCTTCTCGTCGTGTCACGTCTCTATCTTATCGGTGTCGTGGTTCTTCTCGTCGTGTCACGTCTCTATCTTATCGGTGTCGTGGTTCTTCTCGTAGTGTCACGTCGCTATCTTATCGGTGTCGTGGTTCTTCTCGTAGTGTCACGTCGCTATCTTATCGGTGTCGTGGTTCTTCTCGTAGTGTCACGTCGCTATCTTATCGGTGTCGTGGTTCTTCTCGTAGTGTCACGTCGCTATCTTATCGGTGTCGTGGTTCTTCTCGTAGTGTCACGTCGCTATCTTATCGGTGTCGTGGTTCTTCTCGTAGTGTCACGTCGCTATCTTATCGGTGTCGTGGTTCTTCTCGTCGTGTCACGTCGCTATCTTATCGGTGTCGTGGTTCTTCTCGTAGTGTCACGTCGCTATCTTATCGGTGTCGTGGTTCTTCTCGTAGTGTCACGTCGCTATCTTATCGGTGTCGTGGTTCTTCTCGTCGTGTCACGTCGCTATCTTATCGGTGTCGTGGTTCTTCTCGTCGTGTCACGTCGCTATCTTATCGGTGTCGTGGTTCTTCTCGTCGTGTCACGTCGCTATCTTATCGGTGTCGTGGTTCTTCTCGTCGTGTCACGTCGCTATCTTATCGGTGTCGTGGTTCTTCTCGTCGTGTCACGTCGCTATCTTATTGGTGTCGTGCTTCTTCTCGTTGTGTCACGTCGCTATCTTATCGGTGTCGTGGTTCTTCTCGTCGTGTCACGCCGCTTCCTTGTGTCGCAGTTACTTGGAAAAAGCTTCGCTTGCTTTATTCCTTCTTTTTTACCTACTTGATTGGTGGATTGAATGAAGAGTTACACAAAATCAGTCAACCACTAACGGTTATCTCACGGCTTCTCTTTGATAACTGCTCTATATATTTTCAGCTCCAACGTATTTTATTCCAGAAAATTATCTCATTAAGTTAATTCTAGTTTTCCAATATTTGTTTCTAAGAGGGGAGGAGTGGGTGATAATTGACCGAGACACATACACTAAGTGAGGACGGTAATTTTCCTGTGTTGTATTTCACATTGCCTGATATCGAGTCCAGCACAACAAGATGGAGACATTCTGTAGAAGATGCACTGTCAAACCCGGAACGCTTTTATCAGAATACATGGCCAGCCCAAAATAGCAGTGAGTCCCTGAGCAGTATCTGTGCAAAACGACAAGAATTTTCCTCTACCCCTAGTATTTTGGGTGGAGTGTGCTTTTCTAGTGTATATATTTAGCGCCAGCGATATGTAAAGAAGAAGAAAAGAAAAAAAGAAGAGATCCAGCGTTACTGGGTGAACTTTGCACCTTGTGTTTATTACACGCCATGAACACATCGTTCAGATGACCGTAAGACACTTGTTGGAATAGAGCGTTGAGGCAAATTAAAAAAAAACAAAAAAAACGATTCGTTACTGTTGGGATATTCAATTAAAAAATAAATGCCTCCGATGAAACTTCTCATTTTTTTTTCAAAGGTACATAAAAGTTCTAGAAAGACCCCTCTTTCTGGTCTGAGCATCGGGCCCCAGGGACTCAACAGTAGCGTTCCGGAATACTCAGAGCTAAGCCCCACAGGGTAACGCTTAGTCCTAGATCTATCCAGTCCCACTTTTTTCATATATAAATGCACTATCCCCCTGTACAACAGGTTGGCAGGTG
Organism: Elysia crispata; assembly: GCA_033675545.1. Taxonomy (NCBI): domain Eukaryota; kingdom Metazoa; phylum Mollusca; class Gastropoda; family Plakobranchidae; genus Elysia; species Elysia crispata. Next base: position 632,474 of record JAWDGP010000241.1, read on the forward strand.
TGCAAAGACAAAGCAGTCTAGTCAGGTAGACCAAAATTAGATCTAGCGCGCTGTCAGTTTTTCATAGCAGTAGCGTTTCTGATCGGTGGACGGAGTAGATCTAGCGGGCCAGTTGTTCAGTGCTGTAGTTGGTGCGGTGGATTTTAGTCTTTGACTGTTGTTGTCTTTGTTGTTGTAGACATGTTTTAAATTGAAATTAATGTAAACTTAATTTTCACTGAGTTAAGCCGAAATTGTGATACTGGCTCTTTCAATTTATTCTTAATTATTTCATTTAAAGCATGGACACTGTTTTCCAAGGGCTTTGGTTTTTCCTAACTCTGCAGAAACTAAAAAACAAAAGACCTATGTGTTTTTAATTTAATTTTTTTTTTGTTTGGGTAGTATTGTGAAAGTTTAAATGTGTGAGGATGTTTCGTAATTTCTAGTTTCTCTAAGTCTTTAAATTTATATGAAAAGATCTAGTCGCTGTGGGTGAGTAAACACTATAAAATAGCCGGTTCTATCAGTGAATAAAACGGTCTGTTTTAAACCAGTTTTCACGATGCCTTCCAAACCGTTACATTTCAATATAAGCCTCACAATAACTTTCATGACAAATTCAGTCGACTAGAATGGCTATTTTTAGCGTTATGAATGGTAAATAATATTGACAATCATAAAATTCCTTTATCTTTGTAAAAGGATCCATAGAATGTAATTATAAGTCAAGATGTGTTATGTATCAGTAAGTTCACTATGCGTTGTGTGAGAGTGCTATTTTTTTCTTTGTGATTTAGTGGGTTTAAATTGCTATATGTCTTTTATTTACCCGAGATTCTTAGAATGAATATGTCATGTCGCTCAGACTGCTTTCATTTCTCATTTTTTCACTTTTCATGAGCTCTGAAAACAAGGATTCATTAAAGAAAAATGCACACCGGCAAGTCCTGAAATGAATCCCCCAGTGGCTTGCACAGAATAGAAACATTCTATGGTTCCTACCATAAAATATCTTGAGAACCATAAAGCATTATAGCTACTGTCAGTATATCACACAATTACTTGTCGCGACTATATTCTTCCCCATCCTGTATAATCTGGTGTTTCTCAACACTGTGGCAACCACCTCTTTGACATCGCAATATTCTGGCTAATTGGTACATGCCGTGTGATCTTTAAGTGCCTTAAGGAAGACAATTATCGAATTTATACTGCTGCGATCTTTTTGTCCACCCGTCTCTGGTTAGTATGACGTTCCTTTTTTTAAAGGATTAACAGAAAAATGGGAGAAATGTGTAGAGCCTCTTCTTCCTTCTTCGTGAATACAATTGTAATCTCTAGGCCTTGTTGTCTTTACCAAAATTTTTCTCATCTTTTTCTTTTTTTTTTCCCTTTCTTTTGGTCCCTCTGCTTCTCTCTGTCAGCTTACTATTGTCTCCCTGTTTCTTTTTTTCGCTCTCCCCCTCCCTCCCTTAATTATTTTCTTTCTTTCTCTCTCTCTCTCTCTCTCTCTCTCTCTCTCTCTCTCTCTCTCTCTCTCTCTCTCTCTCTCTCTCTCTCTCTCTCTCTCTCTCTCTCTCTCTCTCTCTCTCTCTCTCTCTCTCTCTCTCTAAATATATAAATATATATATATATATATATATATATATATATATGTATGTATGTATGTATGTATGTATGTATGTATGTATGTTTATATATATGTATATATATCTATGTCGGTCTGTCTCTCTCTCTCCCCTGTCTTTATCCCTCTTCCTCGTTTTTTCTCTTTCTTTCTCTCTCCCTCCCTCTTTCTCTTTATTCTCCTCCATTGTGCTAAGATGAAGCATCAAGTGTATCACCCATTCATACATCAGTTCCCTCTCGACCAAAATAGAGACATAAATAATCGAGGGATGACAGGGCAAGCTCGTCCACTTCACCCTATACCAGTCTTCCTTGAGCAGACCTCCACGCCAACTCTTATATAACACTCAGATAGGGGGCTGACATCCCACACGGTATAGCCACAGTTGAGAGACAATGGAAAACACTACAGTTACTTCATTTGGTCCGTGCTGGAAAGTGTAGTTTTCGTTTTTTGCTTTGTTTGTTTGTTTTCCTTATATATATTTTTGTTGTTCTTGTTCTTTTTTTTTTATGTCGCTGCCCTCACCAACTTCATTAGCGTAGTTACTTTTATAAAGAATTTGCTTTTATTCGACTTTTCCATCAGTTTACCCAAACTGTTGGTAACCATATCGCATAACAGCGAGTGAAAAAAGAAAGAAAACAACAAAAAAAAAGGGGAAAATTATCTTATGCCGTGGCATCTTTTGATAGCTTAAGTCGGGTTACTTTCGAGAATAAGATACACTGGTACTGAAATTTGATAAAGCAATTATTATTAACACAGACGGCTACCCTGATGTCACCGCTCATGGTGGGTTGGGTTTGTAAAAATTGTTAATTCTACCAATTAAACCTACTGAATTTTGCAAATGTCACAACTGATTGTTGAAATAGAAGATATTACAGGAAACAAGAGATACCTGTACTCAGTGATATAAGCAACATGAGGTTGTATACATGTGCGAGAGTTTTAGCTTAATTTATTTTACGTTAATCAATCTATGTTCGATTTTATGTGTGTAAACCACAGTCTGTTGTGAGATTATCTCTTTGCGATAATTTTCACAGTTTTCCGGTTGTTATTTTGAGAGGGAAACGTTGTAACTTTTGCTGCGCTACTATAGAAGAGATGTGTGAAGTTGTTGATAAATAACAAGTAATTTTGTTATCCGCCAGCTGCGCCCTGTCTGGAATGTGTGCTCTGAGCTATCATGGAGGGGTAAAAGCTACTTTCACAACCTAGATTTTTTTTCACACCAAGAGCAAAAAGGCAAAAATAACGAGCAACTTAGACCTGCAGCTGTCTCAGTCATAAAACTCCTAGCAATCTTTTTCGTTGAGCCTATGAAAAAGCTCCTTAACTCTGTAGAATTGCTCATTTCTAGCTCACCTTGTTTTAGATCCAGTGAGTTTCGTTCTATATTGCAACCTGCACCCTTCAAATACTTCAGTATCTCTGGTTACAGAATGATTTAATTTTTCATCGTCTGTAGTGGAGTATTCGTTTCTTTACTCCTGTCAGTGTTATTGTTTTTGCCATGTTCAAACGCAAGACTCACCAATTTTTGCAACAAAATGAAGCCTAATTTGTGATTAGTAAAAGCGCCAAATAAGGCACCGTCCTACGAGAGGACTGGTCAGATTCAGTCAGAAATCATCAAACTGAGGATTCAACGCAGGACAGAAAACCATCATTGTCAACACTGTCGTGACAGGTTCTGTTTTGCTAAGCATTAAACTGTTAACTACCACTACATCAAGTGTCATACTTTTCGGTATAGAAGTCTTTGTAACAAGCTTTATGAAATTCAGGCTACATTAGTAAACGTGAAGTGTCATCAATGTAACAATTAATATTTCATTCTGATTCTGATTGTATTGAAATTGTTGGACAGTTTGTGAGGATTTAATTCTATATTCATATTGGACGCAGTGCTGTATAGAAGCTCAGATAAAGATTGATTAACTTCAGGGCAGTATTTATTCCTTCTCCTGCTATCTTTTTCTCGTGCTATTTAGTGGGGCATGTCAAACTATGTGGATACACTCTGTCTACTACAGTGCTATTTAGTGGGGCATGTCAAACTATGTGGATACACTCTGTCTACTACAGTGCTATTTAGTGGGGCATGTCAAACTATGTGGATACACTCTGTCTACTACAGGGCTATTTAGTGGGGCATGTCAAACTATGTGGATACACTCTGTCTACTACAGTGCTATTTAGTGGGGCATGTCAAACTATGTGGATACACTCTGTCTACTACAGTGCTATTTAGTGGGGCATGTCAAACTATGTGGATACACTCTGTCTACTACAGTGCTATTTAGTGGGGCATGTCAAACTATGTGGATACACTCTGTCTACTACAGTGCTATTTAGTGGGGCATGTCAAACTATGTGGATACACTCTGTCTACTACAGTGCTATTTAGTGGGGCATGTCAAACTATGTGGATACACTCTGTCTACTACAGTGCTATTTAGTGGGGCATGTCAAACTATGTGGATACACTCTGTCTACTACAGTGCTATTTAGTGGGGCATGTCAAACTATGTGGATACACTCTGTCTACTACAGTGCTATTTAGTGGGGCATGTCAAACTATGTGGATACACTCTGTCTACTACAGTGCTATTTAGTGGGGCATGTCAAACTATGTGGATACACTCTGTCTACTACAGTGCTATTTAGTGGGGCATGTCAAACTATGTGGATACACTCTGTCTACTACAGTGCTATTTAGTGGGGCATGTCAAACTATGTGGATACACTCTGTCTACTACAGTGCTATTTGTTTATTTCTCAGCATCTTGGTAGTAAACAAGAGGCCTGTCAGCTGAGGATGGTAACTATAATGTCGTGAGAGGCGAAGTCGCCAACAATTCCACGGTTGCTTCACAGTTTTTGCATTGTTTTGGAAATCCTGGTGCCTGTACTTACACCATTATTATCGTTTTGAAACAGTGGTTGTCCATTTTCATTACCATAAAAAAGGATTGAAAACTTAGTCAAATTTTGCTCTGCAGTTTTTTGTTTATAGAATCATGCAAACTTCTGCTTGAATTCCTTTGATTTTGAGGATCGTAAATGTCTTTTGTCACCAAAATTTTTTTTATAAAAACCAAATCAGGATTTATCATTCTTCTTTCAAGTAAGGCGCCTGGCTGTACAGTTGCTCTGTCCGACCCCAGCGCTTGCCGCGAGAAAAATACTGGGAAGAGTATTCTTAGTATTCTGCCACCCGGGGCAAATGTTAGCATCCTGGTGGTGGGTGTTGGCATACATGTTGACAATTTCTGAACCTCCGATTCCACAACAGTGTCAAATTTTTAAATTGTCCTGTTTGACTTAATTGATGAAACTCTCTCTCTCTCTCTCTCTCTCTCTCTCTCTCTCTCTCTCTCTCTCTCTCTCTCTCTCTCTCTCTCTCTCTCTCTCTCTCTCTCTCTCTCTCTCTCTCTCTCTCTCTCTCTCTCTCTCTCTCTCTCTCTCTCTCTCTCTCTCTCTCTCTCTCTCTCTCTCTTTCTCTTTCTCTCTCTCTCTATGTCTCTGTGTTTGTCTGTCTCTCTCTCTCTCTCTGTCTGCCTCTCTCTGTCTGTCTCTCTCTGTCTGCCTGTCTCTGTCTCTCTGTCCCCCCTCTCTCTCTCCGATCGAGTTTACCCACTAATATCTTAATCTGCGTCTCTTTGATACCATGAATTTTTCATCTCCTGTAAAGTTTTCCAAGCACACTTTTTGTTTACTCGTGTCACTACCAAGGATGTACTATTGTGAATCCCTTTCGGACACATTGCGGAAGTATTCCTCAAAACACACTTGTATATCGTTTAAGTTAAGAAAGAAGGAAGAAGAAAAAAAACAGCCTCTTTTTATAGTTCTCTTCCTTGAGGTCAAAAGTGTTGCTAAATCAATCCCAGTTTTGCAAGTAAATAATACAGTATTGGAAATGCGAGTGGGATGGGATGGGATGATTTCATTTTTCCTGCTGTCTTTTGTTCGCGGCAAGCGATGGGTTACTATACTGAGAGTAAGAGTGTAGAGTGATATGCTGTTGTATGCATGAGTGAAGAGTGAGTAGTGTGGGCCGATGTGCGCATATGTATGTGTGTGAGTGTGAAAGTAAGTAACAAGTGTGACCTGATGTGGCGCGTAGGTCCCCCCCACCCTGTGGTGTGCATTCAGCGAGATGAGGTTTCAGATAAGATGGTTTATATTTTTTTTCTGTCTGTTTATGTGGTCGAGGTTGAGATCTGTCTAAAGACTTTCCTGTAGGAAGTAAATAACATCACTCGTACATCTGGATTCAGCTGGTATGGTCGGCGGTTATTGGCGGATACCACAGGTTTAGCTAGGATTTCACTTTGTGGAGGCAGGGGAGCCACAGAATGGCGAGTACGGTGCAGAGTTTAGTGAAGCTTCGAATCATCCAGTGTAAGTTTATCCCGAATCTAGCATCATTAAATGAAAATTTCGAAGACAGAAAAAAAAAACATTTAAGATTTATAGTAGCTTCTTGTATTAAAACCCCGTCGTGATGATGTTTCCGCATCCTCTTAATTGTCTTTGAGTATTAAGATAAGTCAAAGTATGTTATGATTCGAATTGTGTTTTGCCATCAGGCATGGCGGGGATAAATGCTTTAGTCTGCTCCGTAGCAGCCCACCTCAGCTTTATAGACACTTACTTATACTTGCTCATTAGCTCTCGGCCAGTATGCAATATCACTCCTTTTGAAGTCATCTTTAAAAAGTTACGGTGAATCATTTAGCCGGTTTTATTATAATTATTGTCCTTTCCATCCTCTTCAAACCGCGGTAAATAAACCGTATCGACTTTTATCTACGCTTTTCTTTAGCGAAACAAAAAAACGAGCTTTATGTTAGTTTTTAATAAGCCACTGTTTATGGAATCAATTATACCGGATCACGTCTCCATGTGGCGTGCAGTCTACATCTAGTTATATTTTCTTTTTTTTTCTTTCGTGATGTTTACCGGATATCTTAAGCGCGTGACAAAATTTCGCCTTTTTTAGCCGATAGGATCTCGTTTCGGCCTGCGAAAAACAAACCTCGCAAGTCATTTTCTGTTAAACCGAAGAAAAAAAAATGTGACGTCACGCTTGATTTGATATTATCCGATAGCTGTGGAAAGTCAGGAATAATTTTCGCCTCCGATCCACCGTAATACCACTGGTCTTAACGCTCAATGTGTTTAGCTGGTTGATATATCTGGATTGGTGCACACTGACTGATGCCCCTTTTGTTTAGGGGCGGTTAACTGTGTTTATTATTCGGTACCAACCACAGAAGAGTTGTTAAAGGGAAGGAATTCGTTCTCGCTGTTGTCTTTGATGATTTCGCCTAACTCTTAACTCGAAGCTCGTAGCAATCTATTAAAAATTTGCTAAAGTTATAAAATATGTTGTAGCATGTTACCAATGTAATATTTTGCTTAGCAGGATTTAATTAGCTTTGGTTAAAAATCTTACATTTCTTTTTCTTTTTTTTTTTTTAATCATTTTTTAATGAAACCTACGCGTTGTTTTGTGAAACTGTTTTGTCCCTGAAGTTTGGCAACTGTGGATCTTTGACTGTTTGTAATGTCGTGGGTATTATGAATCTCGGCGGACTCAGTTATATCCAAGCGTTGAGCCATAGGCTAAAGCCTAGCATATCGAAAGGGACACAATTAGATCTGCCTATGTTGTTAAAAATGTGAACTTAGCAATGTCTTGCAGAGGTGAAGTCGGAGAGAAACATTGATGTGTAGAACTTGTATGACTTCCTCTTGCCTGTGTCAGAATTCTAGTCAGCCATGAAGCGGTGAGACAAGACAGACAGAGACAGCACACAGAGAGAGAGAGAGAGAGAGAGAGAGAGAGAGAGAGAGAGAGAGAGAGAGAGAGAGAGAGAGAGAGAGAGAGAGAGAAACAGAAACAGACAGACAGACAGACAGACAGACAGAGAGAGAGAGAGAGAGAGAGAGAGAGAGAGAGAGAAACAGAAACAGACAGACAGACAGACAGAGACAGCACACACGCACAGAGAGAGAGAGAGAGAGAGAGAGAGAGAGAGAGAGAGAGAGAGAAACAGAAACAGACAGACAGACAGACAGACAGAGACAGACAGAGACAGACAGAGAGAGAGAGAAAGAGATAGAGAAAGATTCACCGCACAGTGTATTTATCCTATCGGTGGATATATCACACCAGATGGTCCAGCTATTCAAACCCCCGTATCAGATGGTTTAGTTTGCTGGTAATATGATCTTAATGAAACAGGTTGGTCGATTTAGCAACTTGCTTACATGCTGGTCGGCTATTGTGTCCCAAAACGGGTCGGTTTCTGGTAATCGATAATGACTTTCATTTGTTGACATTTTTTAATGTATCGCTCATGTCGTTCAGGTGTCGATTACAAAATATTGTGTGCGGGTCGGCCCGTGACAACCTGATAGACCGTCTAAACTGTGAGGGGGCCTTTATTTGTGTACATGATACGCAGTCATAAATTTATCTCTTAGTTAAATCGTCATCGAATTGCCGTTTCATTATTTTTATGAGTTATGTAATTACGTGTCGATTGGATGATGGATGAGGTTAAAAGTTCAACTTTTCTTACAGTATGAAATGAGAGAGAAGGGTAGATCTGACCAGGTTATAATTATCCGTATGATGTTAACACTGGGTTATGAGGAATTATCCTGGAGAAGAGAGATTGAATGCGGATAAGAGTTACATTGGTTGATCAATTCATTACATCGTAGAGCTAATGCAACCTTATTTCAGTAATTTTTTAGGTCTTTTCGAATTGTCAACATTTAGTACAGGCAGGAAACTGGAAACTACAGAAGCATGGAGAGTAGAATTATGATGGGTCTAGAGTTATCTTATCAATAGTCTGTTTTTTTTCCCTCGACAACGACGGAATTTTAAGGTGAAAGAGGCATGGTGATATCTGAGTTAGGCTGATGTCTGAGATTTCGATTTAAGTTGGTTATTTTTTTACATGGTATCACTTTTTAAGCTCAACGATTTCATAAAATCACCTAGAAAAGGAGCAAAATTATTTTCTACCATCTAAATTGTTCTTCCGTCCTCTCAACCTGTCATGTTCCACTTCTAACTCCATCAACCCTCAAGTCTTACTTCGGTCTCTCTCTCTCTCTCTCTCTCTCTCTCTCTCTCTCTCTCTCTCTCTCTCTCTCTCTCTCTCTCTCTCTCTCTCTCTCTCTCTCTCTCTCTCTCTCTCTCTCTATCTATCTATCTATCTATCTATCTATCTATCTATCTATCCATCTATCTATCTATCTATCTATCTATCTCTCTCTCTCTCTCTCTATCTATCTATCTATCTCTCTCTCTCTATATATATATATATATTTGTATATAAATATATAAATATATATATATATATATATATATATATCTTTTGTTTTCTCTCTCTATCTCCCTCCTCTCTCTCCTCTCTCTCTCTCTCTCTCTCTCTCTCTCTATCTCTGTCGATGTGTTTATCTCTTTTCTTTCTCTCTATCACCTTCCCCCTCCCTCTGTCGATTGAACCGAATTATCTCTATCTACATGCTTTATCTATTTATTCATCCAGCCATTCCTCTTTTCCCCTCAATTTTCTCCCTATCTTAATCTCCTTCTCCTACTCGCTCTCTCTATTTACTTTTATTTTTAATCCACTCTGGCTTTCTCAAATGGTTCTTGGTCTTGTTGTCATAGTTTTAGCTTCTTAAATTCGATCCCGGAAGTTTTTTGTTCATCAGACCATTATGTAACTGTCATGGCGGCCGTGAATGGATAATTACTGTAGACGTGCAATAATTATTGGACTTAATCCCATCCCCAAGGCTTGTGCCAGTATCACTTATTACGGTTACGTGGGCTGGTATCGATGTTACAGCTTATTGTTGATATACAATTAGGAAAGACCTGCAAAGTTTGTTTATATCGATCCCACACTGTTGATGTATAATCAGAATAGACAGCTGGGCACCACAGTATCTTTGTCGAAGGAAAGGTCAATGAAGTTATTCTCGATTATCCTTGGTGTTATTGATATGATTATTCCACCAGCATCCACATCTTAAGGTGGAAGTTTTATACGCATTTGTTTGTGTACATCTATATAATGGTTAGAGGATGGTCTTGTTAGCCATGTTTACGGGTCCACTCAGCCCATTGTTGCAGATGTTAAAAGGTTATGTCAGGTTCATGTGGCCTCATGTTTGAGGACAGAACTGTCATTTATGCATATCAGCCCACTGCCACAGGATGTTTAAAAGGTTATGTCATGTTTGAGGTCAGCTTTGTCATTTATGTATACAGCCCTAATTCTTGGAGTGGATTTCTTTGAAATATCTATATGTCCACTGTTAGAGGATCGCATCTATTTAAGTCTACTGTTAGAGGTTCGCATCTATATAAGTCTACTGTTAAAGGATCGCATCTATATAAGTCTGCTGTTAGGGGATCGCATCTATATAAGTCTGCTGTTAGGGGATCGCATCTATATAAGTCTGCTGTTAGGGGATCGCATCTATATAAGTCTACTGTTAGAGGATCGCATCTATTTAAGTCTACTGTTAGAGGATCGCATCTATATAAGTCTACTGTTAGAGGATCGCATCTATATAAGTCTACTGTTAGAGGATCGCATCTATATAAGTCTACTGTTAGAGGATCGCATCTATATAAGTCTGCTGTTAGGGGATCGCATCTATATAAGTCTACTGTTAGAGGATCGCATCTATTTAAGTCTACTGTTAGAGGATCGCATCTATCTAAGTCTACTGTTAGGGGATCGCATCTATATAAGTCTACTGTTAGAGGATCGCATATATATAAGTCTAGTGTTAGAGGATCGCATCTATATAAGTCGACTGTTAGAGGATCGCATCTATATAAGTCTACTGTTAGAGGATCGCATCTATATAAGTCTACTGTTAGAGGATCGCATCTATATACGTCTACTGTTAGAGGATCGCATCTATATAAGTATACTGTTAGAGGATCGCATCTATATAAGTCTGCTGTTAGGGGATCGCATCTATATAAGTCTGCTGTTAGGGGATCGCATCTATATAAGTCTGCTGTTAGGGGATCGCATCTATATAAGTCTGCTGTTAGAGGATCGCATCTATATAAGTCTACCGTTAGAGGATCGCTTTATCAGCCATGTTGAGAGGCCCACTGTTGCAAGATGACGCGAAATACTCTCATTTTATTTAGGCTCCTGTTATTGGCTTGAACAGGATTCTCAAACATGATTGTATAAGGCTCTTATTCTTGGGGTGAATTTATTTTAGATGATTATGAAGGTCTACTGTTGGACAAAAATTACGATCAATTTTATGTAGCCTCAAGTTTGATGACAGCATTTACACATAGTCCTTATTCTTGGGGGAGATTTATTTACGATACTCATGTAGGCCTTCTTTTCTTAGAAGTTTAATGGCCGATATTTATGTAGATTTCAGATCCAAGCTGGAGTTCATTTTGTTTCATATTTTTGTAGTTTTTGTTTATTGTTCCCATGATGTAATATGGAATATGGCGGAAAGGCAAGGAGAGGAATATCAAGTCCCACATAGGCTTGTTACAAAATTAGCAATATATCTGAACTAGTTGGCCAATTTCGGAAACTTTTTTTCTACGAACGTTCCATTCCAAGCACTGCAAACATAAACTTTTTTCAAGTTGACATTGGGGGGAGATGCAAAACTCTCTCGAGTTACAATTATAGATTGGAGTAAAAGAAGAAAGAAAATTTCAGACTGGTCGAACCGTCTAGTATCTAACGCCGATTTCATCGAAACTATGTGAGCTATGCATGCTGGGAAACTGATACGATAAAATTGTCCAACATCGTACGTAAACAAAACGATTCACCAGAATCTGTACGCCGTGGCCTGCAGATGTTAGGATGACGTCGGTTGACCGCTGGTCACTTGTCTGGTCTGTCGTGTCCGTAGCGTAATGACCTTGTAGAGGTGGACCATGCTGATTGACTTTGTCTGCCGTCCTGTCCAGTGAAACTCTTGTCACGCTAGGTGGTCCTGGCTCCTGACGTGACAGTTGAACAATGCACAGACAAATTAGCGCAAGGAGACGGTGCCTAGCGGTACTGGCCAGCTGCCCACAACAGTTACTGGCCGCGGAAGTCATCAGAGAGGAGGGATTAGGAGATGTGGATTATCTCCCCCTCCCCCCGCCAAAAAAAAAAAAAAAGAAAAAAAAAAACCTTCCCATTCCCACCACCACTATTCCGCTACTTTCACTCCATCCGCACTTTTTGCTAACTTTCTCATGGTCTCTCAACTTCCCCCTCCCCCACCAGCACCCCGCCCCTCTTCCTCCTTTTCCTTTTTTTTTCCTCCACAGCCACAGGCAAGCATACTAAAAAAAATGTGCGCTAACTCTTGTTCTTTTTCCCCCACTCCCCCCGTTTTATTTTACTCCATTCCCTCTTGATACCCGTGTAGATCGCTATAACAGTACTGGGACATAGCGCCCCTGCCTATCCCATCCCACACCGTTATTTTCTGAGGTTTTTTATTTTTTTTTTGTTCTCAGATGAGCGCATTCATTTGGAAAATCAGAGGGGCACAGCGAGTCTCACCATAGACGCCGTACGTCGCTCTGACGGAGGCAAGATGTCGGTGTGTCTGACCAACAGTATTGGGACTGACCAGTCGTCTGTCAACGTCTGTTTAGAAGGTAAGCACGCCAGGCGCAGGTGTTGCGTGACACGTTACTTTTATTGTAGAGTGAGATATCAACTGTTTGTTGGTTTTGTTTGTTCCTTTTTTATTTCTTTATTTTTAATAATAATAATCATAATAATATTAATAATAATAATAATAATAATAATAATAATAATAATAATAATAATATATTATACATGTACTACTACTACTACTACTACTACTTCTACTACTACTACTACTACTACTACTACTACTACTACTACTACTACTACTACTACTACTACTACTACTACTACCACCACTACCACTACTACTACTACCACTACCACAACCACTACTACTACTTCTACTACTACTACTACAACTACTACTACTACTACTACTACTACTACTACTACTACTACTACTACTACTACTACTACTACTACTACTACTACTACTACTACCACTACTACTACTACCACTACTACTACTACTACTACTACTACTACTACTACTACTACTACTACTACTACCACTACCACTACTACTACTACTACTACTACTACTACTACTACTACTAGTACTACTACTTCTTCTACTACTACTACTACCACTACCACTACCACTACCACTACTACTACTACCACTACCACTACCACTACTACTACTACTACTACCACTACTACTACTACCACTACCACAACCACTACTACTACTTCTACTACTACTACCACTACTACCACCACTACCACTACCACTACCACTACTACTACCATTACTACTACTACTACTACTACTACTACTACTACTACTACTACTACTACTACTACTACTACTACTACCACTACTACTACTACTACCACTACCACTACTACCACTACTACTACTACTACTACCACTACTACTACTACTGCTACTACTACTACTACTACTACTACTACTACTACTACTACTACTACTACTACTACCACTACCACTACTACTACTACTACTACTACTACTACTACTGCTGCTGCTACTGCTGCTGCTGCTACTACTACTACTACTACTACTATCGGGCTCTGAAACCACAATATCAATTCGGCTCTTCAGTACACAGTAGACCCATACCTGCGATCACAGAGGGTTTTTTTTTTTTGTCATTTTCATAAAGATTTTATAAAGCTTAGAACCATTAAGATTCGGGCAGTGTGTGCGGAGCTACAAAAATTCATCCTGTATGTGCTTTATGTTGTCTCCGTGTATTAGACAAAGTCAAGTTGTTGGGTTTCCACCTTGCGTACCAAAGCTATGAGCAAATTTTTTATAGTTTTTCCTAAAGCTTGTTCTATGAGCATATAAAATAAACCTTGGGAAACTATTAAAATTAATTAAAAAAAAAAAAAAATAAAAATAAACGCGAGGAGGAGGCACAAAAATATCTTCGCTAGATAAACTCCACCATGAAATAATTTGTCTGGTTTGGATCGGGTATAGCATAGACAATTCAAAGTTGTTAGACCCTAATCGTGACAAATCGGGCTTCTTCCTAAAGTAGTTTCATTGGTTTCCAAGCTTACGGAAAGAAAGAAAAATTTGATGTTTTTCCTACTTGTTTCTCCTTGGTCTTCGTTTCTCAAGAAATAAAACGTTGATTACCGTTCTCAGATGTTCCCGATGCACCGATTGGGAAACCCCAGGTCTACGACCTTGGCCGCACTTCCGCTTCCTTGTCATGGTGCGGACCTGCCTCTACCGGCGGAAACCACGTGACGCACTATAGCATCGAGGCGAGAACGAGACAGAACGGCCTGACTTGGGACGTCGTTGTTTCTCAATGCAAGGTGAGAGCTGAAAAAAAGGCTGATAATTGTGAATTTAAAAAAAAAAAAATAAACAAAAACAAAACAAGTCAATCACAAAAAACATGAAACAATATTTGTATTTTTCACATGTACAATTATATCGTTTAGATGTCTAGCACACTTTGTTTAAGGCCCAAACAGTTTTTCACAAAAATAATCTTAAGAATCGAGAATGTGAAACTGTCGAACTGAAGATTTTGAAAGCAATGCATAGTAGCTGCTGCAAGAAATTCCCTAGACCGCGTCTGTTACTTTTTTTTTTACCTTGATCTTGCCAGGAGCTGACTTGTCACATCCTTGACCTCATGCCGTCCACGACCTATCAGTTCCGGGTCAGGGCTGCCAACAGATACGGCCTTGGCCCGCCGTCTGAACCCTCGGAGAGGGTCACCACCTTCGACCCCATCACATCGCCCAGTGATTATGAATCAGACGGTAAGTTCCTACTCGCAGAGCGCTGTAATTTGGAACTTCTTTTTTGTGGTTTTTCTCCTTACGCCTTAGTTTTCAGTAAGTACTAGACTTTAATGACCTTGTTTACAGGAAGTGGTAGGAAGGTCGTACTTTAGAGCTAGCGTTTTAAAAGAAGTGTTGCACCTTCATTACTTCTAATGCACACCAAAATATTCTATGCTGTTGTATCGCTTTCTACTTGAGTTATTATCTGTTGCTTTTCATGATATTTATAATTTTCTTGGCGGCCATAATGTGTTTAGATGGGTTGAAAGTCAATCGACATTTGTGCTTTTAATTTTGAAGTGCTTTTTTTGTTACGAATTTTTTGCTGTGTCAAGTTGCTTTAGTGTTTTCTTGTTTTCCTCAACCACAAATTAACATGAATGTTTAAACGCTTGATCTCAACGAACCCGCAAAATCAACTCGCCTCATAAGAAAACTTGTAATTTAACAAGTTGTAGAGCAAGGCACACATAACTGATCTAACCGCCATATCAACCCGCCTCATTAGGAAACCTGTAATTTAACAAGTTATAGAGCAAGGCACACATAACTGGTCTTTCTTAAACTGAATATTGCAACGAATCCTTATTAAGTTGGAACGCATGTGCTCAGGAAATTATTTTTTAAGAGTAGTAATGTTGCATTAAAATAAGGACATTTTTTTTTTTATTCAATGCCCGACAAGTGCTTTTTTTTTCAATAACTAATGTTCTACCCCTTCTATTCTCTTAAGTTTATTTCTTGTCGTGATCCGCGTAACTCAAATAGTCATGGCGCTATAGGTGACTGTTGATCAGGGTATATCCCAAGTGACACCGATCAGGAGTTATCTTCAATATAGCCAGCATACACATTAATTAACTATCACTTTCATTCCAGCTTTGCTTTTGATGTCCACTGGTTGCAGTTACTGCTATGATATAATAACGATTCTCATAATGAAATATGCCCAGCTAACACTTCACACGCTTTGTCAGTGAACCATTATTTGTCTATTATCGTTGGATGAGTCTCGGTCCATTACAGAGAGATCTAGTGACTGCCGCAATAATAGCAGCCCGGGCAGATTAAAAAATCTCGTGACATTTTGTACCGCAGCATTTCACTTATGGCATCACATGGGCAGATGATCTAGGTTAATCTACATATTTGTTTTTTTTTTTTCCATTTTGACTTTGTATCTAAACATCGCACCAAGAGTGTATTGCCGAGGTTTCCTGACAGCATGGAGACTCCAGGTCGAGTGGTTAGAGCATAAGCTCAACAACTGTTCGTACCCATTCGTATAAATGAGGCCGGTATTTCACTAAGCCAGTCATGGCGTGGACTTGGGAGTTAGTTAGAAACATAACGCAAATAATAAATAGTCGGTACGATCGTACTCATACTCCTTTAGTAAGAAATGTTTTTCTATAAACTGATTCAACCTGAGGGAATATTATAAGATCCTTGTGAATCAGAGTATGATTGAATTAACGAAAAATGTGCTTTAATTCCCCATCTGTGATCCTTTTTTGTTTGCCAGGGTTGAATGAAGTTTTCTCTCCATCTGTTGAATATCGCGAAGGTAAACAAAGCGACAATCCTCTTTCCCTTGTTACCCCTAAACTGAATGATAAAACTTTCACACACTAAATATTGAATGGTATGGGTCTTGTTTGAACTGCAATGTTTTTTGTACGCATATTGCTCCTTTTTTCTATCTGCCTTGCGCAATCTTTTTACCACTGATCTAAGAAATAAAAACTGGATTGTACATGAACAATGCCAGCCACTCGCTTCCCACCACTGATTTAATAATAGACTGGATGGAACCGTGAGGTCCGACTTCGCGCATTCTTGAGAACTTTGACGCTGGCCTTCAATGTAGACGTTTTCTTTGAACGAATCACAACTTTCTTCAGCATGGAGAGTATCTGTCAGCTTCCTGCTTTATATACTTAGTCCTCACCCTGTCTTGTTGAACGTTTAGAACGTTTTTAACCTGGGCTTGATACCGCCAGCTTATTTATGTCATTGTTAGTTTAATCGACGTAGCTAGATTTGTTTGAGTCCCATCCATATTAGTAAATCGTTGGTTTCAGTACCCTTAAATGTCTAATGTGGTGTGTGTGGTGGACTGGTGAATTTTTTTTAACCCTTCCCTTCCTTTTTTCCTTTTTTTTTTTTTTGTTTAGCCAATATTGAGAACAGATTTTTTCAAGGAAAATATTAAAATATATACATTTCACCATACTAGAATTATTTACCACCATTTCATTTAAAAAATGAAAAACAAATTTTCAGCTTATGCACAGCATGGATGTTGTCCTAAATCCAAAACAAGAAATGAGTTTGACATCCTGAAATACTTAATAGAAAACTAAACTAACCTCTACATGAATTTTCGCGATTTAACTGCTGTATAACGTGTTGTAAGCTGAATAAATATTTTTTCCCTTATATTATTTCTGCTTCTGTTTTCTACATCTATATCTGCTTGGTTTTTGGTTTTTTTTTTTTGTGTGTTTTTTTCCCATTCAGATTTCTTTTTTTTCCATTTTTTCCCTGTAAACTTTCTCGTTTAATTGTGTTACGCTTTGCATCAGCCCTGTAACCATTTTTGTAGCCTGCTATATTTAATCCATTAGATGCAGCCCAGAAAGCCCACTTATCCTCTTTACCATCAGTGTAACTATGTATGAATTATCTATATCGATACAGCCCAGAACGCCCACTTATCCTCTTTACCATCAGTGTGTGTGTGTGTATGTATGTATTATATATATCGATACAGCCCAGAACGCCCACCTATCCTCTTTACCATCAGTGTGTGTGTGTGTGTATGTATGTATTATCTATATCGATACAGCCATGTAACAAGCGAGTCTGCGACCCGGCGCACTGTTATTACCAAGCTGAGCTTTTGTTGCGCCAAGCCTGTGTCACCTCCTCATTGTTCCGTTGATTTATGGCGTGTCCCTGGGAAATGGGTCGTTTATCCTTCTGTGCTTCTGTTGTGCTGTAACACTATATTGTGCCCAGAGTGCATCATACCATATTGCACCTGCTAACTGGCTAGATCTAGGTGTCAAGTACAAAATGAACTGCAGAAGAAAAAAAAAAACCTGCATGTTTGAGGCTTGGATCTTCAAGGCAACACTGCTTGCTATCCAATTAAAGGCAATTTCTTTTCATTTAAAGTTGTTGTTTTTTTTAGTTTTTAATTAAAAATTAGATTTGTTAAAAGTTTGTCCTTTTTTGAATGATATATTTTCCAATATGAATGTGACATAGCCTTATATAAGGATGCTACATAATTATTTTATTATAAAGTCCTCTTCATGCAGTAGTAATGTTAGAAAACAGATGCTAGGTTTATAGACTGATCACTTCAGCAAGATAGATTATACTCCTTGCTTTTCTTGAAGAAAAACTGAATTTCGATTGTTTGGTTGTTTTTTTATTTCACACTGTGGTGATAACTATGAGTATAACATGTAAGAATTGTAATAACAAAGTACGTTTTTTAACACTTGAATATTTCTACGCATTCTAAAGCTTTTAAATTTCTAGCGACAGCACCCCTCAGTATAACTTCAGTAACATGGTCTCTAGAATAATGTGTGCTAAAAATTTACAGATTGCTGTGTGACTTAATTCTTTGGGAATCAATGGATTTTCATATAATTATACTATTGTACTTTTCTCACTTCCATAATCCATGTCTACTATGTTTTTGTCTATTAATTCCAAGTTGTGGGTTGCACAGTTACTGCATAGTTAATTTGTTGTCGGCGTTTTTGTTGTTGTTGTTTTTAAATAAATAAATAAATTTATATATATATACAATTATGCGTGTATAATTATATAAACAAATTAAGCCTATTTTAAAAGTCGTATACCTCTAAGGTCAATACCAATATAACAATATAATTAATTTCGCTGTACAATGTGTGTAATTTTATTTTTAAAAAATCATGTTTCATGTGTTAATCTCCACAATATTGCGTCCAAATTACTTTGTTGCCATGATTTTTGCCCTAAAAGTAGTTTCAGCTGTTTAAATGGAATCCTATTTTGTATGAAAGCTTTTTTCTGCTTGAAATTCCACCCTTATTTTCATAAGAAGAAAAAAAAGAAGCGAAATATTGTAATAGAGTACTCTAACAACGTGAGACTGGTTTGCTTGTTGACGATTACACAGTGTCATATTCAGTGCTTTGTTCGTCATGGGCCTGAAAGAGTTAACTTTGATGCATCAATAACCTTTTTCGTGCGAAGTCTTTTCAGTGATAAAATCGTGTCAGTACTGGATCGATGTTTAAAGCGCAGCGAGAAAACTTAATCTGACTAGGACAAAGCTGGTTTGTACATGTTCTTGATGGATATTGAATCCACAAAGAATATAATGATATCAAACCTGTTCTGTTTCCTGTTGTCCGTGCAAGTTTTAGGTTCTAAGAGGCCATATCTTCTTCACGCGATAACTCTGTGAAGTTTTGTTAATGGTTTGTCTCCTCCTCTTATTTCATTGAACTCCTTGGACCTGCAGACGAACTTCCGTTCGAGCCTCGTCACGTGACCTTCAATACGGAGGAAAAGTTTGAAAGCGTCTATGAATTGGACAAAGAGGTTGGAAAGTGAGTATTACGAGTTTGGATGTTTTGATGTGCTAGTGATCATGTGTTCAATCAACCTCAGTTCTCAGCCACACACACCATAATTTTTTATTTTTTTCTATTTTTGCTGCATCCTGTCTCTTTGGTGATTTTATTCCGCCACATCTCTCTCTCTCTCTCTCTCTCTCTCTCTCTCTCTCTCTCTCTCTCTCTCTCTCTCTCTCTCTCTCTCTCTCTCTCTCTCTCTCTCTCTCTCTCTCTCTCTCTCTCTCTCTCTCTCTCTCTCTCTCTCTCTCTCTCTCTCTCTCTCTCTCTCTCTCTCTCTCTCTCTCTCTCTCTCTCTCTCTCTCTCTCTCTCTCTCTCTCTCTGTCCTCTTACTGTGTCAATCTACTTATTTGTATTAATGTATCTTTCACTTCCGTATCAAAAATCTTTTCACCACTTATTTCAATTCTATCTTCCACCATGCCTCTAATTTCTCTCCCATACACATTCTCTCGTGGAAATTTTTATTGAAATCGTATCCAACGCTTACGCTGGCAGGGTTAGAAAATGTGTTATCCTAACCTGTAGTAAAGAAAAATCAACCACAAACCTAGATCTAGCTCGAGACCGACAAATAAGACGAAAGACGTGAAAACATTACAACATATGGAATGAACAGGGATCGAACTTGCGCCTCGATGCGGCACCCATCGCCTTGCCGAGACAAGACCAGGCACTTAACCACTGAGCTATCCGCATTCTACAAAAATAGATGTCTCGGCAAGGCGATGGGTGCCGCATCGAGGCGCAGGTTCGATCCCTGTTCATTCCATCTGATGTAATGTTTTCACGTCTTTCGTCTTATTTGTCGGTCTCGAGCTAGATCTAGGTTTGTGGTTGATTTTTCTTTACTACTTATTTCATTATTTTCAGTCACATGCATCTTTAGATCCTTAGATCTAGCTTCGTCTGTCTCAGCCTCTAACGTGGTTTGACTGCTTTCTTTATTTCTTTATCCTAACCTGCGAAACCAATATGCTCTTTGCAATTGCTTCGCAAAAAAATTAATTAGATAGTCGTCCTTAATGATCCTACCACGTTTTTTATCTCCCTTGTGTTATATAATGACAAAAACGCTATGCCCATGCATTATATCATGATAAAAGCCATTCTCAATTTCCATGCAACAGAGGAAAGTTTGGGACAGTTTACAAATGTCGCCACAAGAAGGAGGGCAGCACCTGGGCAGCGAAGATTGTGAAGTGTCGGCCCAGGGACAAAGCGGCCCTCAGGCTGGAGGTGGAGATCATGAACAAGCTGCGCCACCCCAAGCTCCTCATGCTGTGGGACGCGTTCGAGTCCGACCGTCAGATGGTACTCGTCATGGAGTAGTGAGTGGCTGGCTTCCCCTGCTTGGGTTTAGTGGTTCTCTTGCTTTGTAAAACAGTACACATTACCTGTAGTTCACATTGCTGCTTTCCTGATCCTCAGGCCCCCGTCCTCCTCCGCTTCTTCCTCCTCCTCATTCCCCTTCTCCTCATCTATTACTGCTATTGCTGATGCTTCTGCTGATGCTACTACTACTACTACTGCTACTACTACTACTACTACTACTACTACTACTACTACTACTACTACTACTACTACTACTACTACTACTACTACTACTACTACAACAACAAATTCTTCTTCTTTTCCCACTAGCACTACCACTACTACTACTACTACTACTACTCTACTACTACTACTACTACTACTACTACTACTACTACTACTACTACTACTACTACTACTACTACTGCTGCTGCTGCTGCTGCTGCTGCTGCTGCTACTACTACTACTATTACTACTACCACTACTATTACTACTACCACCACTACCACCACCACTACTACTATACTACCTCTACTTTTACTTCTGCTACTACAGCTGCTGCTAAGCCTTCTATTCCACAACACGTCTGCTATTATTACTTACACTTTGCTGCTAATTCTGCTATTACGTCCTTTTACTACTTTAATAAAGTTTATAGCAGAATAAATTAATTCAATAAATGTGTTACTTTTTCGTTCAAATAATTACCACTTGCGGGTGGGATATAAAAAAGAATAGGGCACCATCCTCTAAGTTCTATGTAATAAAGAACTCGCAATGTTTTATCTATAAAGTTATCTTAAATTCAGTAACTCTCGACTGCTCACCCGGTTTTTTTTTTTAATATCTTACTTATTTCCTTGTCTTTGGATTAGAGATTATTGAAACATTTCTTTGGCTTTTTTTAACCTTTCCTGTTGTTTCGTCCACAGTGTTGGGGCTGGGGAGCTGTTTGAGAGAGTGATAGGGGAGGACTTTGTCCTCACGGAGAGAGACTGTACCCACTTCCTGCGGCAGATCTGTGAGGGCGTGGACTACATGCACCGCCAGTGCGTCCTTCACCTTGATCTCAAACCCGAGAACATCCTGTGCCTCTCCGAGAGCTCCAATAGGTGGGTGATATGGAGACTTTGCTAACTCGGGAAAATCCGAAAATTTATAAACTCTTTTAAACGTTCTGTATCAAGTAGGATTAACTTTGTGGACAGCGGGGTTTCCTAAATTACAGGTCGAGTCATCGAAGTGAACAAACTTTTGCTTGTTTGAGTTAAAGTGATCTATTTCTTTTAACTTTTGGGCATAGTTAGGACAGAATGGTACTCAGAGCGCATTTATAATTCAGCCTACAGGCCTGCACAACAAAAATATCTAACTGTCTTAACTCTGCCAAATAGTTAAATGATATAGCTCACTCTTACACTTACTGCAAAAGTTTTTCTCACTTCTGTGACTTGGATTTTATGATTTTAAGGAAGCCTGCGGTAAAATCCAAATCTATTTATTCATTTTTTTAAACGTTCGATATCAAGTAAGTTCAACTGTGTGGACAGCTGTGAGTTTCTGCAAGGCAGTGTAAATTGTGGCACTTTTTGCTGGAATTCATGGCGGTTATATTTAATACTTGTGAGGATCTTGAATATCTTTATTCGTCATACAACCATTAATAGGTTGAGATTGTAAATTGTTTTTTCTAAATGTCCGAATTTCACGCGCAACCTCCATTTCTAAAGCTTCAAGAGCTCTACATTTAGATGAAATGAATATTTTGGGATTCGTGTCCCCCTTATATAAGGTCTTTTCTGGGATTCAGAATTACGAGATGAAATATAAGAGCATTGTGAAATGTTATTTGTTTAATAGCTTATAATTGTTCAAAAGTTGCTTGATGGTGTAAAAAAAGATCTTAAGAGCAGAGGTAGCAATCTTTAATTAGTTGAAATCTACTGGTTTGTATAATATATATATATATATATATATATATTTTTTTTTTTTTTTTTTTTTTTGCATAATTCAAAGTGAATAGTGACCATTTTAAAATCAAGTGTCCCAAGTGATTGATCTTTTGGAACACGCCTCCTTCTGAAAGGTGATGGATGATTTATTGTTTAGAACCAGTAAATAAGACGTTAAAGGGAAGTGACGTCATTACTATTTCTCCCTATTTTGAAGAGCAATCTTTGGTGGCAGGAACTGTTTTGTGATCCAAGGACGGCTTGTGTAGCTTGCGTAAAAGTGATGGCTTTTATTTTTTTAAAGTTATCAAGGTCCCATAGGTTTCATGGAGAATTCTATACAGAATTCCATGCCGAGACATTTCAAATTATGAGAAAAATATGATTCTAATTTATTTTTTCAATTCTAGGATCAAAATCATCGATTTTGGCCTGGCTCGACACCACACCCCAGGGGAGAGCATGAAAGTTCTGTTTGGAACGCCAGAGTTCATTGCCCCTGAAGTAATCAACTATGACGAGATCAGCTTTGCTACTGACATGTGGAGTATTGGCGTCATTTGTTACGTGCTGTGAGTTTTTGTTATTCTTGATCAAGTCCGTGGTTACAGGATCACAATTAAACCCCGGTTGATTTCTAGCTAACTTTTTGCAGATAACATAATTGGTATTAATGCTAAGAAGCAATTTCATAAATTAAATGTTCAGAGGTTTTGAAAACCAGAGTAAATCTTAGGCAGGAATATTTTATCGAAAGTTAGAGCTTTTTGTCCATTTAAAACTTTGGGTTGAAGAAAAGATTTGGAGGAATGTAGTACTGGTCCTGAGTTTATTTTTCAAAACAAATGCTGTAACTTAAATGCAAGAGACATCCAGATTGTGCCATGTGCTAGATGTACCTGATATGAATACTATGAAGATTGTCCTCATTCTTCTAACTAGAAGGACATTAGAAATGAGCGCTGGGATTGGAGGATCAATTTCAAGACCATCTTTCATTTATACTCCAACCAGTTATCCTTTGGAGTGTTATTAGAAGGCAAAGGTTGTGACAAAGGTGGCTAGCTTGTCAGATAATTTTTTTTTTTTGGTATGTTTAGAACCAGCACATCATCCTCTAGCTACTTTCAATGACTCTTCTATTTTAGTTCTAAGAGGAGCTATGTCCATTTTTGTGCAAGAATTATACAACATTCTCTTGGTTTCTGTTGTTGTTTTTTTTTAATTACTTTTTTGTTTTTGTTTTTAATTTTATTATTACATTTTTTTGTGTCAGATTGTCCGGGTTGTCTCCCTTTTTGGGTGATAATGACACCGATACTCTGTCTATGGTCACTGCGGGAGAATTTGACTTTGATGATGAAGCTTTTGATGAGATCTCAGACACAGCCAAAGATTTCATCTCCAAACTGCTCGTCAAAATGAAAGAGTAAGATATGGAGATTTCACCACTGGTTGTTTCTTTGTTACCTACTTATATCTTCACTTTTGTTGTAATTTTCAGTTTTGCTTTTTTTTAGGTGATTTTAATCCCCTTCTAGATATCTATCACTATTCTAAAATCAAGTTTTTACTCCCAACATCATTATCATTTTAATTTTATATATGACATTTATGTGTTTAACTTAACCTTTTTTTTATTTCAGTATTTCTGAATCACCCTCTGAACTGGTCAGATAAAAATGTTTGTTGCATGCTCTAAATTATATTGATCTTAAAATGTTTTTTATCCCAACAGAAAGCGGTTCTTGACCTCTGACTGTCTGAACCATCCATGGTTGAACCAGGATGAAGTGGATGGCGCACGCTACAAGAGACTGAATACAGACAGACTCAAGCGGTTCATGGTCCGCCGGAAATGGCTGGTGAGATGTTAAAGCATTGTATTAGCAATATCAAATCTTTTTTAACATTAATCGAAGGTCTTCAGCTTTTGATAAAAAAAGCATGGCATTACAAATGATGTAAATGGTGAGAAGGTGATCGAAATTGGGAAATCAGCTTCCATGAAATTTTGTAATTAAGAATGTTCCTACCAAGGCACATACTTTTCTGTTTATAAAATTTACTCTTTTTGGTTCTCTATGAAAAAAATAGAACATTTTTTTATTTCTCACAAAAGATTCAACCAAGCGAATGGAACTTAACTAGATTAAAAGCTTCAAATGATGAATTTTATTGAACCAGCTGTTTTTGTTGTTTGGCCACCAGAAAACTGGGAATGCTGTTCTGGCTGTGAGTAGACTGCTCAAGACTACCAGTGTTCTCGCTCGGCTCGGCAGCACTGAAAGCACAGGCGAGGAGAACCTTTTAGAAAGTTTGAATGATTCTGCAAGGCGTGAAAGTAATCCAGAGGCCACAGAAGATAATAGCACGACAGCAGCACAAGAAAAAGAGTCAACAGGTAGTGTCGCAGAGGACAGTGCGAGTGCAACTTCCAACTGTTGTGTGGAGCCTGATGCTTTTTCCTCTGCAGACTCCAGGTTTCAAAGCAACAGAGGTGATAGTGATAGTAATAATAACAATAGCAGCAATAATTCCACTGGTGGAAACCAAATGAGATCAGACAGGCATGGTTTGTCTCCAGCATCATCATCAAAACCGTTGGTTCAGTCTGAACCCCATGACACTGGGTCAAATCAATCTACATCAACACAACTCACTGACTCCAGTCCTTCAAGGACATCTTCATTAGCATCGCCAATG
Source organism: Elysia crispata (assembly GCA_033675545.1). NCBI lineage: Eukaryota > Metazoa > Mollusca > Gastropoda > Plakobranchidae > Elysia > Elysia crispata. Next base: position 657,694 of record JAWDGP010000241.1, read on the forward strand.
GATGCCTACCTTCATCCTAGTGGCCTCAGTTTCAGCAAGACTATGGTCAACTGCAAGGCCTGTAAAGGCGACGCTGCTCGTTTTGACATTACCATTTGTGGTTCTTCCTTGCCCATTCGGCTCAGTAAAAAGTTATCTGGCACCTGTTCAGAAAACTCCAGAGATCCTGAAGAGATTGTAGTCTCATGGTATTTTGATGGTGAGCAGATTTTTCAAGATGAACATTATCAGATGAGCGGAACAAACTCAACTACAGGGAACTTTTCTCTCATCATTAGATCCATCCGCGAAGAGGATGAAGGAGAATATTCTTGTCGGGTCCACTTGTCTTCAACTGGAGATGAGGTTCTGTTGTGCTGTAGGGCTGACTTATCTGTCCTGAATGTTTGATTACAGTACTTGCATGAAGCTGTCGCAGTGATAACACCTTGCAAAAACAAATGGAAAAGTCATCAAATGCATTTTATTCGAATATTTTTGTGAGGTTTATTTAAATGCAGAAAGTAAGGGTGATTTCTGAGTTAGTGAAAAATCATTTTTCACTTTATGCTGATCAATATAACCATGGTCAAGCGAAGACAGATGTTACCCTGCATTGATGAGGGAAGAGATTATTTATTAAAAGGTGGACATTTTACTCTGGTTGTGCAATCCTGATTGTGTAAATTAAATCGCTTACTCTTCTCTCAAAATTAAACATTCGTATTGAACTGATAATTTGATTACATAGAATACTCATACATAGAGGTTACAAAAAACCTTATTTGTTTTGTGACATGGAATTTTTACATTTTTCTTTTAACAGTTATTTTATGTGAAAAAAGATGGACAATCTTCTGTTCTTTTGCACTATACTATCTCTTACTTTCACAAAACATCTCCCCCTCTCTAGATCCTGCTTCTAACAACAGTGTCCTAGATGTAAAGAAGTTAATGATCACAAACAATTCTTGCACTTTCAATAAGTTTTGTTTTAAGAGCTGCAAGTTCTTGTGGACTATGGAAACCCAAGGTTTAGATGAATTCCAACATTTTGCTGTGTGCAGACTGTTTCATGGTAGATCGACTGAGCAGTATTCCCTTGTCCTTCTTTGCCTTTTTTTTTCACAATGCAACTTCAACCTTCATTGAAAGAAAAACTGAGTGAAGATGTTTTTTAACTGAAATATTTCAAGCCACACACTGGGTTAAGGGCTGAAAGAAAAGAAACACAGATGACAGTGTCCAGAGGTTTAAATTTATTCTTTGAGGCCAGATGTTCGACACACTGGCACTACGTCACTGCTTAGAAACATCACTTGAGTTTTTTTTTTAAGCCAATTTTTCCAGAATGAATCATCTAATTTTTTTTTCGTTACAGCACTTAATTGATGAGGTTGTAATCTACTGCATTTGTGAGTAATGATTAGCTGAATGTGAATAAATACCTTGCAAGATCAGCACATGAAATGTTTTGTTATTTCAAGTTTCGTTTAAAACTTCAATGTAAGTAAAAATGTTAGTGAAGAGCCCTATCAGGTAGTCTGACTCATTCAGAGTTTTACCCTGGATCTTCTAAAACAAGAGAAGAAAATCAAATGTAACCACCAATATTGAATATGTTTGCTGTAAATTGCTTCACGTTAATTTGATGTAAATAGGTTATTAAAACTGCGCATAATATTATGGAAGTTCTTTGCTTGTAAATACATTATGTCACTTTACCCATGGACCTTATGCTGATATACTTGTATGTAAATAATGTCTTCCTCTTGAAACGAATTTTAAACAAGAGCACAAATCCTTTTCTTTATTGTAATAGAAGTATTTTTTAACTTACACATATGTATATAAAACAAGTCAAATACATATTTTTCATTAACAACACAAGAAAATAGTCTATTGAAATTTCTACCATGCCTATAGATTATATATGAATTCGCTGCAAATTTTGCTAAAAGCATTAATTATGCAATTATTTACCAGTTGCTCTTACATTGTAGCTGCAGCTCTGCTACTAATTCTGCTTCTTCAATTATCTTAACATAACTTTTATGACTAATACATAATACATAACACTTTTCTACATCTGCTTTTTATTTATTCTGCTGCTGCTGCTACAACTACTATTACTGCTACTACTACTACTACTACTACTACTACTACTACTACTACTACTACTACTACTACTACTACTACTACTACTACTACTACTACTACTACTACTACTACTACTACTACTACTACTACTACTACTACTACTACTACTACTACTACTACTACTACTACTACTGCATTACCATCACCACTATCACTATTTGACCTGTATTTTTCGTGCGTTGTTCCGATAAATGATTTCATAAGTTATTTTTGTAGAATAAATACCACTGATGCAAATGTATGTAAATTATTTTTAAAAACCAAGATGATGCATGAATTGTTTATATTTCACACTATACCCATGACTGCTTGGTGCTCACAACATTTTAATCAAACTTTTGACTTGCATTATTATTGATCATGTTCAACATAATAATTAGAACAGGCTTGATTTGAAAAGAAATTTCAACTTTTGAGAAATGGTTTGTCAGTTAAATCTTTCTAGAAAATGGAGGCCAAATTTAGGAATTCATTATATGTTCTAGATTAAAGAACTTTTTTTTAGTCTTAATAGCATTAAATGGTTTAAAATAAATTTGGATCAATATTTCAGTTTGAACAGAAAGAAGAGTCATTGGCGTTCATTCCTTTTTCACAGTTATTACCATAATCACCATCATTTTCAACATTAACATTGCCTCTGTACAAGCTTCATTGTTGTTATCTATCTGATTGTTGTCTTTTTTTGTCAACCAAAAAAAATGGAATTTTGTTTATAGTAAAAGCCATACCTACATGTTAACAACCTTTTTATGTGATTTTCCTGTTCTATCCCACCTTTCCTCTCTTAATTCATGAGTATTCTTTCTACCTTTGAAAAAGAGCTCTTTTTGTGCATTTTCTTTATATTATTTTTTTTTTGTTGAGCTGAAAAAGAAAATTATTTTCTTACTGCAATCAACAGCTTTAATCTTAGAAATTGCCATATTTGTGCACCTAAACTGAATGTGAGAGAGTAACATATCATTTATTTCAGCATTTATCCAGTGTGAAAATTAAGGGGAAAAAAGATATGGCCCAAGCAATCTGTAAAAATTGTAAACACTGGAATAAGTCATTCTTAAGAAAACCACGAATCTGTTTTAAATTTCAGGAGTCTGAACTACAGTGCAGTTCAATTATATGTATCAACCCAAGGTAGAGATTAAGAGATTGAAAAAGCAAATCGCATGAAACCAATTTTTTTTTAGGATTTGTATTTCTTTTTTTAATCCTTCATTAAATCTGCCAGTCTTTGTTCCATTTAGAAATTCTTTCTTAATAAGACGACATATATGGTTCCATAAGAGAGAGAGGGAAAGTGCTGAGATTTTAATAAACTATGGAGCTCTTAATAGGTTGCAATGGAGGCATCATTTTTTTTTCAGAAAATAGGAAACCCTCAAGAGGGTTTTGAAAGGCAGATCCATAAAAACTATTTACATTATTCAATGCATGGAATTTTGTTTTATGAATTGCATTGTATAGACTTTTGAGCTATAATGAGGTACTTCATAAAAAATACAGGTGTTGATTGTTCCCTTTAGAGCAGTACTTGCCTAAGGAATCAGATTATGCAAAAAGCTTGGGGCTTTATGTAAGTGCCTTGTGATGTTAATAAAATTTGATGTAAGTTTCATGAAATGGTAGGTTAGGCGTTGATACCAAAGATAAGGTTACATGACAATGAGGATGTAAAATATTGTTCCTTATGCTTTGTCAGATTGTTCAAATGCATCAATGCTACTTTCTAAGATCAATACTTAAACGGTTTAGGCAACTTTCAATTCCAGGAAATATAAGCATTTGCAAAGATTGAATCTCACTCTAATGCCTTACCTTGTCTGAGGCCTTAAAATGTTTTGCCTCTGAGGTTTTTTTTTTCAAGTCATAAAAATATGCTCCTTTCATTAGCCCCAGTAGGACACTGAGGCAATAAAAATTGTGTTACCCTCAAGGCAAGATGCAGCTCTTTATTGCTGTTTGTAGAAATTGACTTTTACTCCAATTGTGTAGATAGAATGCTGTGTTATAAATCATAGAATGACTTTTGTTTGTTTTAATTTTGCTAATTTAATGGGTTTGATTTTTTTTTTATTTTTTTTTTTGTGAGATAGAATTGGAATGCTGTTGAGAATTTGTCCATCTACGTTTTATAAAAGAAACGGTGAATATGATAGGAGAGTATAGTCATTAAAACCCTTCCATAGTTTTTAAGGTTAAACGCTTGACTCGGTATAATAATAATAATGCTTGCTTTCTTTACACTTATGATGGGCTCTGTGTTGTAGGCTTGATTATATATGTCTATAGACGGATCTCACCCTGTCTCTAACACTCATTAAAGAAAGAAAATCTTTCACAGCCCTGGTCTTTTACTAGTATACCTCATAGATAGTTTGTTGATATATGGGTGAGTTAGTAATAGATGTGCCGGGTGATAGATCAATAGATCAGCTGAGAGAATGATAGAGTTTGGCAGAGAGGTAGAAATAGATAGTTTGACAGACGAGTATTGATCAGCGAGAGTTCACAAAGATAATAGATTGATAGATTGACAACGGCAAACAGATATGTTGGTTCATTGATTGAATGATTAAAGATAGAACTTATGCAAGAGCCACATAGATAGGAGAGTAAAGTGCTGTTATATGAACTTTGAATTTTCACTCTTATCACCTAAGTATGCTCTGAATATTTCGTGTGCCTGAATTTTGACTCTTGATAAATAAGAGGTGTTTCACACAGATTTAAATACTAGCGTTATAAACAAATTTTATGCTATCAGGGATTGCATATTTTTTTTCAAATAATTTTTGTTTGTGCTATCTCTAAACACCATACCTTGCTAAAACTGCCATGAGAGAGGGGAGGTAATCTGTTGACGTAACACCTGTAATGCTCTTCCCTTATAACATCGAGAGGAAAATCTTAGGGGGCAGAAGACCATAATGGAATTAGTCCTGAAATGCTGTAGTTTTATCAACACCGTATGCATGTAATTATTATGAAAGGTGTTTTAGAATAAATAAAAGTGTAAATAACTGTGAAGCAGGTCTTTGGAATCTCTCACAAGATTAATGATGGTCTTTTGAAAGAGTTTTTGTCAATCAGGGACCATGGTATTATCAATGTGTATTGAAGGCAGTTGACAAGATTAGTCAGGTCTGTCCCAGATGGAAATAATTACCAGTTTAAAGATTTTTTTTTAAAATGCTCGTTTAAAGCAAAAAAGTTCTAATGGATAGGTTTCCAAAGTGAATTGGTTACTGGTTGTTAAGGTTTATGAATTTTATATATTTAAAAAAAAAATTGGCTATGTCATTTGAGTTATCCCCTTTAAAAAATTTTAGGAAGAAGAAAAAGAAACATCGAATGGAAAGAGTTATGTATCTTTTACTGTTCATGAAATTTATCTCCTATGCTTTGAACTGTAAGATTTTTCCTAATGGGTTTTCTTTTTTGACAGGGTAACACTCTTCAGTGGATATTGAAAAAAAAACAATTATCTCTTCTATCTTAATTGATAAAGGAAGGATAGTGAAGGCGTTGACTTTTTTTTTACTAGTCTCATTAAATATTGTTGGGCAAATTTTCAACAGCTTTATCATTACACATAGTTATTATTTATTTGTTCTTATTATTTGTATAAGCATTTTTATTATTATTATTATTATTATTATTATTATTATTAAAAAATTAGCATTGTCCAGTTCCTTACAATTATTATTTAAAAAAAACACTTTGAAATAAACTTCTAATTTCACAACTTCTATTTTGTTTTTCAATTTTATTTTATTTGTCGTCTTGTTTTCAAATATTTCATTTTTGGTTGATTTCTCTTAATGTGTTATACTAGATTATACCCTGTTTCCTGCTGCTTTGTCTTTTCTTACATTTTCGTAGTCTGTTAAAGTTGCAACATTTTCTTACACTATTATAATTGCAACATTTTCTTACACTATTATAATTGCAACATTTTCTTACATTATTATAATTGCAACATTTTCTTACACTATTATAATTGCAACATTTTCTTACATTATTATAATTGCAATATTTTTTTTACACGATTATAATTGCAACATTTTCTTACACTGTTATAATTGCAACATTTTCTTACACTGTTATAATTGCAACATTTTCTGTGGGAGGTTTTATTAACAATATGATAGACCAGCTAATTCTCTACTTTTTAAATATTTTGTAAACGCTTATTTAGAAGGATTTGAATTCTATCTAGAAGGAATTCATAACTGCTCATTTATTTAAAGTTATAAGATAAGGCATTAAATAATGCATGTTTATAAAGATTTCAATTTAAAAAGAAAGCTTACTGTCGTTTCTGGGCGAATGTATATTGGTTTATATAAAAGCAAAGGGGTCAGACATTTAAAAAAAAAAATACACGGTTTTCGTGCTACGCAGCTGGTTCTTCGGAGGAGCCATGGCCATATTACAGAAGTGATTGAACTAATGTCATAACGTGTGTCCTAGGTTACAGTTAGATCCTGTTCATTTATTGAACTGATGGTAGTGGTGATAGTTACACTGTTGACAACAACGATGATGATGTCGATGATGATGATGATGATGATAAGGATGATGATATTGATGATGATGATGATGATAGGGATGGTGATGGTGATGATGATTATTATTATAATGATGACGATGATCATGATAACGAGCCAGGGCAGTGTTAACAGCAATGTCTTTGATATAGACGAAAAAAAGTGAAAAAGGAAATAAATACTTGAATTTCTTTTTATTTATTACCTGAGTAAACAAATAACAATGAAATAAAAACAAGAACAAAAAAATAAACACCTTTCAAACATAGCTTAACCACTCGTTCATTTCTCAACAGCCACTTTTGTAAATCTCTTTAAATAATGAATGTTACACACATTTGCAAATCGAATATTTATGGATCGAAGTCTAAATTTGTAGAGGAAAAAAATGTTGCATCGATGTGAAAATTTTAAACGCTGTTTTATGTGGGATTTGTTTTCTTTTAATGCCCGCTGGAGAAGCATTTGGGTCGAAATAAGCAATTCACAGCAGGCAAAGTTATGAGTTGACTCAATAAGTACAATCTATATTTAAAGCTTTGAAATAAACTATAATCACCGCCAAAAATATTTTTACTTCGATGCAACTGAAAGCCAAAAATTGATATTTTTTTTTCTTTCCTTTAATTCGTAACAGTTTCTTGCTGGCTTGAAATAAAAGTTAAGAAATTATTTCTCCAATACTTACATAATACAAGAAAACCGTACGCCGATTCTGGCTTTGCTTTGTACAGAAACATATAATTTTTATACAACATAAAAGGTTCAATGTAGAAGAATGGAGCATTGCATGGGGGAAACCTTCAGATAAATAATACAGAAACAGTCGTTCAAATCACGTGACCACCGCTCACCAACTACGTCATCGTTTAAGTGAACTCTTAGATGGGTACCCTAGCCCCTCCCCCCCCCCCCCACACACACACACACATACTTGATGTATGTTACATTCCCATCTTATCTCAAAGCTCTGAAGTGTCTCATGTTCCCTGAAGTCTCTCATAGTCTTGTCACATTAGGGTTTTCATCCATGTACACGCGACAATAAAATATTTTACCAGCTCATTCCCATAGTTAATGCTGTGTCGTGAATTTTTAAATAGAATACAGCAATGAGATTTGTTTATTTCAAAGCATTCGTTCGCCAACCCCATTCGTCATCAGCCTTCCTAGGCCCTATGCAACTCTCGCTGATCAACTGAAATATTCCCAGACTTTTGCCCCCAATCCGTAGGATGTTCCCATGTCTTTCATAGTCTCATATGAGGAAATTCATTAATGTACAAGCCACAATAGAATATCATGCAAGACCATCCCCAACGTGATGTCATGAAATAAATATTAATTAAAGTACAGCATTGGAATTTTTACAGCTTCTATAAAGTCAGCCCCATATACCAAGATATCCCAGCCATATGCAGTTCTTGGTAAATAGCTAAATGTACTTGATCATTCTATTTTTGTCCCAACTCCCTAGGGTGTTCCTATGGTCTCATATTATGATTAAATTCAGCAATCAAAGTAATGTCATGAAATAAACGGTAAAGTACAGCATTGGAATTTTTACAGCATCTATAAAGTCAGCCCCATTGTCCACGATATGCCAGCCATATAAACAACTCTTGGTAAACAGCTAAATGTACCTAGATCTATCTTTGTCCGAACCCCCTAAGAGGAGCCTATACGGCCTCGGTGCACCATGGTCAGCGCCCCAGCAGCCAGAGCGAGCAAGGCGCCAATGATGGTGAGAGCGAAGGAGTAGCCGAGATCCAACTTGCCCACAGCGTCCTCTGCCTCCTCCTTCCCTTTGGCGCCAAAGGAAATTACAGCTAGCAGACCCGCACAGCCTGTGGCAAGGATTGGAAAAAAGTTTTGTTGATGTCTTAAGCATATTTATGGCGTGGTTTATTCTACGAGTATAGCGTGTCTTCAGCATAATTATGGCGTGGTTTATTCTACGAGTAGAGCGTGTCTTTAGCATAATTATGGCGTGGTTTATTCTACGAGTAGAGCGTGTCTTTAGCATAATTATGGCGTGGTTTATTCTACGAGTAGAGCGTGTCTTTAGCATAATTATGGCGTGGTTTACTCTACGAGTATAGCGTGTCTTCAGATTAATTATGGCGTGGTTTGTTTTACGAGTATAGCGTGCCTTCAGCATAATTATGGCATAGTTTATTCTACAAGTATAGCGTGTCTTCAACATAATTATGGCGTGGTTTGTTCTACAAGTATAGCGTGTCTTCAGCATAATTATGGCGTGGTTTATTCTACGAGTATAGCGTATCTTTAGCATAATTATGGCGTGGTTTATTCTACGAGTATAGGCTGGGTTGACAATCCGGATAACCGGTTTTGCTTTGTTTAGTATTTTTGAGGGTGTTGCAAAGCGTGAGGTTCTATCTCACTGCAACTTTAAGTTTCTCCAGGGTTTAGCAATCTTCGTGAGTCTGGCCGGAAAACTGCACTAAGTCTTTGCCTGTTGGGCTGAAAATGAGCCAGTGCGATCTTGATTCTCTAGAATACGCATCAGTAAAGACTTCGTTTGAAGTATGATAAAAAGATAGTTGCATATAGAGGACAAACATAATGTAATAATATAATCATGCAAAAAAAACCACACTCGCACACTCGTCACTGTGAAAGGGAGTGCAATGTAATCAGGGTTTGACTTATGCCTGAACTCTTGTATGATAAACTAGTATCATTTCGTCTATAAGAAAAGAAATTATTCTAGTCTTCCCCTGCAAACTGAAGACTGTAGACTTTTCATCTTTTCTTCGGTAGGCTTTAGCAAACCAGAGCAAATTTACTCAAAATTGTTACAGAGCATTACTGCAGTCCCGATAACTAATTAATGATTACTAATTACTGAGTACTTATAATTATTCAATAAACAACACGGGTTAACCGAGTAAAATGTGGGTGAATTGCTTCCCAAGGCTTTCGTTTATTTGTTGTTTGATGTAGGACGTTCACAACATGGGGATTTAAGGCTATTTGGTATATGAAACTAAAGCCCCCGTCAGGCAAGGCGGAACCGAAAATGTGAGGCCGTTAAACTCACCGACCTAAATTTTGGGACTCGAACCCGCGACAATTACATTGAGAGCTGAGGTTAAACTCGAACCTGCAACCCAACACATCAGGGGCGTGACATTTGTCACGTTGTGTCACGCTACCCTACTACAAGTAGCAACCTATAGAATCTTTTATCCTGTCTCCCACTTCCTCCACTTTTTTCCCTAGAATGTAACACATTTCAGTTAGAATGATAGTAACCATGTAGCTATAGCAATACGCACATAGGTTTAAATTCTACTTTTGATATAGTTATTGTTATTTAAGCATTGCCCAGGATTTGACAAAACGATATTTTACTCTGTCGACATGATTTTAACACGAATTAGAAAAAAAAAATACCAGAATGAAATAGTGATTCTGTTCTATAAAAGTTTTCTATCATTATTTGTTTTTCCATTTTCATATTTTGTCTGTTCTATATGGATTATGGCTTCTAATTCCTTACCGCAGACGAAGAAGAGAATGGCGGAGACCAGGGGAAGTAACCGGTTGGGCTCGTCGTTCTTGGCAAACTTGCAGAAGTAAACGAGCGCGACAATAATGGCCGCCAGCGAGCTCAACCAACCAATCACAACAAAGGCTTTGGTAGCTGCTATAGCTCCTGTTATTTGTATCAATGAAAAGAGAGTTTGGGTAATGATGACGGCAACAATAGAAATGCTTTTATGATTGCGAGAGTAATTTAGAAGCTGAAATAATCAAAGTAGTAGTAGTAGTAGTAGTAGTAGTAGTAGTAGTAGTAGTAGTAGTAGTAGTAGTAGTAGTAGTAGTAGTAGTAGTAGTAGTAGTAGTAGTAGTAGTAGTAGTAGTAGTAGTAGTAGTAGTAGTAGTAGTAGTAGTAGTAGTAGTAGTAGTAGTAGTAGTAGTAGTAGTAGTAGTAGTAGTAGTAGTAGTAGTAATTATGATAGTAATAACAATAATAATAGTAACGATGATCATCATAAGAAATATGAGATCAACATATGAACAGCTCTTGGCACACCCAAGCGTGTAAATACGACACCTACCAGTGGCTGAGTAACTAGCACATGTGTCCGCACACAGGCTGAAGAGGCCGACGCTGAAGACTTTGTTCGTACCCCAGCCTGTAGTTGACATACCAATTAGGACGAGAAAGCAACAAATGCCTCCCGTAACAAGAGCTGCTATCAGCATCGGATTTTTCATTTTGTCTGATTAAGTTTGATGCTGAGGAGGGAAAATATATTCACACCCGTTATTGAGGGAAAAAAAAAAGGGGGGGGGGGGGGGAGGGAGAGATTGAAGAGGGTGAAGGAACTTAAAAGTTGGTGAATGAGGTTTGCAACAGAAAGTTAAAAAAAAAAAAGAATTCAAATTTTCTCTACTGCTAGTGATAAGACTGCCGCAATAAATTATGACATCTTAGAATTTGTCCGGCTGGTGAAGAAAGAAAACATGATTTATAATGCTTTATATAAAACATAAGATAAAATCATCTGCCAGATTATTGCGGCATTATTAGAGCAGACTGAAAGCTACAAGATTCGATGGCATCGTCAAGTAATTTAGGTTTTTCCGCCCTGAAACAAAGGTGTGTTCAAATTATTTTGCATCAGGCTGATACAATAGTGTTTAACCCTTGGGTATTAAATACGCGCCTAGATCTAGTTCTAAAAGAATTCAGCAAGAAATTATCTCTGCATCTCTAGCTCAAACCTGCAGGGTGGCGATGGGGGTTTGCTATGGTGTAAACAAGCCGTAAATTATTTTGTTATGAACGGGCATTCTAAACCATATAGTAATACGAGCAATTCCAGGCGAAGCTGGTTTTGGGTTGTCCACCTACTGTTACAGTACAGGACAAAACTGCTATGGAGAGAAGACCCTAGCCTGCAGGTATGTAGATCATGATTAATTAAAAAAAAGATTTGAAGTTGCAAGTCTGAGAGTATGAGTATATGTATTCGCCATTTTGACATGATACGACTAAATGGGAAAAGATTCGACGTAGTATCAAAGGGAATCTAAAGACCTTTGATTTTTTTTTTTTTTTCGCGAACCAAGCCTACTTTTTTATTCATACTTGTTAGGATTTTCTCAGTTAGTATGAATTAGAAAAATGTCTCCTCTTCGTGTTATATCTCCTGAAGACACAATTTTTTTTTTTTTTTCAAAATCATTGACGGTGTTTAAGTATTTGTCTTTGTTTCTGAGCTGTGAAATTGCTTGCAGCTCTACCGAATCGTTTCGGCTGCGCATGTTCAAAAGTCGGCTTGGGTCCAGATGGTACAATCAGATTTCAGTTCACGGAGCAGTTTTTCACTCAAACAGAAAAAAAAAGTAGTTCTAGTAAATTCGATGCGTGTTGGACTAAATTCTGTATTTATAGTACTGAAGCTCGGAGCGATAAATTTTAGAATTTAAAGTTGTGATCTTGCCGAAGGACCGGTCATAGTCAACCAGACCAGCATTTTGATTATGAACATTACAATTTATTATAATAGATACATGAAAAGGATTTGAAGTAAATTGTTTTAATAAATTATTTCACATTTGTAGTTAATATTAGAATTTTAACTCAATTAATTATCGTACGAATTTTTTTAAGTGATCTTGTTTCTTGAGTGTATTTGTTTGATGGATCATATTTCAATCATTATTACACCTGGTTACTTTATGAACTTAACTTGGAAACAGTTCTTACTTGTTGTAGGTGGGGGTTTTTTTTGTTTGTTTGTTTGTTTGTTTGTTTGTTGTTGTTTTTTGGTTTGTTTTGGTTTGTTTTTTTTTCCTCATTTTTTTTTTTTTTGAAAAGCTTTTGAGTTTTGAGACTGATTAACTATTAAAGAAATGAACAGGTCTTAAAAAAAAACTTTTCTTGAACAAACTTTTTAGTAGAAAAGAATCAAGACTGTCTAAGGTAACCTACCTGTCTTAGATTGACATCCACAGTCTACAGTTTTCGCAAACCTTGTGAGATGCTTCTTCTTATACGTAACACACCTCACTTTTGACTCAAGTACTTGTCGCCTGTGGATTTTACCGATTACCGTATTCAATTAATTTGACAGCATCTAAAAAACGATATATCGGTCAATGTGCGCTGTCAAACGTTGTTGCCGTTTTTGCCTCGTATCGCAATTTACTTCGTATTTCCTACTTCTTGCGTCCAGTACTGTTGGTTTTATCTTAAATAATATAACTTAGTGTAAAGAAATACCGCTTTAAAACGTGTCTATACCTTTCGCTGTTGCGGTGAAACACTTTAATATACTATTGTTTGAAAGAAGTATTGTAAATGATTATGCCAACGGGTTTCAAGTGATCTAGAAATCGGTATCGCCCACCGTAATCCAGGATGTCAGCAGGAAGTGGGTGGACCCGGCCCACCTCCGCGACTGAAGATCTCCGGCCCTAAGATTGGTTTGTTTGAGGACGCTACGCTACTTTTATCATCCAGGATTGGGACGGCCCCTAGTACTTTCCAGAATAATTGTATTTCCGTGTGACTAACAAAAATAATTTGCGTCGAAATTCTTTTTTTTTCTTCTTTTCAATCATTAATTGATGACAAATTCCGGCCAAGACCCTGCACTTGTTCCGGGACTAGAGTTGTTCGCAAGAACTTTGCACCATCAAGAGCCCTTGTAATTTCATCCCTATGTATTGTTAAAATATTATAGCTTTACATATTCGTGTTTCTTTTTTTCTCAGGAAAATTTTACGAATTATGACTTCTACTTTAAGTCTCTATTTCATTGTTTGTTTGGTTTTTCCTGTTTCCTTATCTTTTTTGTATGTAAGTTACACGATTTTCATACTTGCATGACATTTATTGATTTCGTTTTATAAAATCTAGTTTTAGTTTAATGGTTTTGTTTTTTGTTTTTTTTTCGTTTTTTTGTTTTTTTTTGTTTTGTTTTGTTTTTTTTGCTCCGTTATATTTAATGCAACCCGCCAATCTACTTTTTATAATTATATAGACTCTTTTAATCTTTACAGAGCTTCCTATATCACATAAGGTTGGGAAATAAAAGATGCACGTCTAATTCTGTGCAATCGAAGAGAACTGTGTTGGGTGAGATAAAACTTGGAGATAAAGCGATAGGTCCAAGTTTGCCCTTCTCTGCCAGCCCTCATGCGTGAATTCTTCCTCTGTGAAATCTTACAAGCTAGTTTACTTGCTTTGACCTCTCGTTCCACCTTAGAGTAGTTCTATACTCTCTGATTCAATTCAAGATGAAACGTCCTGAACGTAACTTGCATGACGGGCCAAATGCTTGGGTTTCCATCCTTTTTCATAACGTGTGTGTAAGTCTATTTTCAGTGGTGCTTGAATTATAATTTGCGAATTTTGTAAAACGTAATTCTATATATAAATCGCTATAGTTTGCGAATTTTTGTAAAATGTAATTCTATGTATAGATCGCTATAGTTTGCGAATTTTTGTAAAATGTAATTCTATAGATCGTTGTAAACATCTATAACCATTTAGATCTAGTTTTAAATAGTTTTAAACTCATATGGCATGGCTATGAATTTCCGCAGGGCCGTGCACCTTCTAGCACTTTTTTACGGGAATTTTACAGCCATATAATATGCGTTTTAAAGAATATCAAAATAAGTTTTCGAAAGTATAGAATGACCTGATTTCCATGCTCACGTCTTTTTAGTGGTCCAACTCCACTTTTTTTTTTTTCTTAGAAAACCCTTGCATCGTTTGGTTTGGTTTTGTTTTTTCAAAGATATCCCCTTCCGCTCAAGTTTTCTTTTGTTGTTGCTGTTGTTTTGTTTTGTTTTGTTTTACAGCGGCCTCTTAGTGTGACCAAAATACTGCACCTTTTGCGCTGAGCTGATACTTTTTTTGCTTTATTGGTTCCATCATACTTTAAGCATCTATGTTTAGTATTAAAAATATAAGCCTTCGTTTTTTGTTCATGCTTTCATTGGTACTCATTCACAATTTCCAATCGTAGCGAGTGATCAGGAATGTCAAGGAGTACATCAAGAAAGAGAACAGATATCTTAGAGAATAGAGGGAATAAAGATAAGTGTTATTTTAATGGGAGA
>JAWDGP010000241.1:677500-707500 GCA_033675545.1 Elysia crispata
TCTTTCATTTTCTCCTAATCGCTGTGGATCGCCTTTCCGTTTTCTTCGATTGTCCAATGTTTAAAGAGATACTTAGTCTTAGTCTTAGTCTTAGTCTTACCCATGCCAGAGTTCACAAGGACAGAATATTAGAGGTGGAAAAGAAGAGGGAAGAGGGTATTAAACAGTTATAGAAGGATCGCGGAAAAGAGCGTGGCTGTAGTAACAGCTCGAGAGAGCAATCTTAAATAAGTAACATTTTACTGCTTCACGACTGACAGACAAGACATCTCTGGTTCGTCAAATGAGCTACGTGAGGTACGTGCCTTCACAGGAGCTCTTGTCTATAGTTCCGCGCTCTTGACCATGTCTGAAGTGTCAAGTAGGAGTGAAGAGCCTCTCTCTCGCCAAGGGCTGTTCCACCCACACCATAACATTACTAGACTTCCTGGCTTTATTATTACTCCTAATTTTCATTCTTATTTTTTTTTCTTCTATTCGCCATAAGCTTCGTTCCTTTTCGTCAAGTTACTAATAAAATATGGTGATCAGATTAAAGATGCTGGCGTTTTTATGATAATTACATGGAGACGTTTCAGCATAACTTTGTAGAAATTTTAAAAATATATCTCAATACCTTTGGCTGTGCCTTTTTTAGCAGAGTTTCTAGGCATTTAAATGTAGATTATTGCAGCCTTCGATGCAGCAAAGAGTGATAGTGGGCTGATCAGTCCAGCCTCCAGATCTCGCTGTTTGTATTGTTAAACGTCAAAAGATACAATAGTTACCTCAAGTGATGAACTAAGCCTTAGGTAACATACAGAATCGTGGTGGCTCCATGGCTGGTAGATGTTCCGATTGAACATCTCAAATCACAGACACTCTTGTTATATCATCTTACCCCAAATAATATACAAAGTAATCTTATTACAGATTTTGAAAGAAAAAAACACAAACGGTCTAAAGATCGATCGGTTGGTTGAAAGAACATACAAGCCAAATCCACCGTGATTGAAAGTACGGATGGAAAGAAAAAAAAACCGAAATGATAAATCAGAAATGAACTAAATGAAAGAAATTTTTACAACTACTCTTTCTCCAGCCTTCAGGGTATTTTTACAACAGAAGGGAGAATTTGAAAGTTTTAATATATTGATATAGATAGATTACTGTCTATTTTATATATACTGTAAAAATAATAGATATACGCAGTGTTACTTTCCTGCAGACTTTTTGATAAGCTGCATCTTCAAAACTGTAAAAGGATATTTTTCTAGCGCGCACTAAGCTTTAAATTTAAAAAAAAAAAAAAATCAGGAACTTTCTTCCAATATCCGGGAAAATCTTTTTTTTTATTTTTCCCATTTGAAGTGCTGAAATGCGTAAGGCCTGGTGTAATTCGCAGGTAATATTCGCATTGATCAGTTTTTCAGGAGAGTTTATGTGTGGAGAAAGCTGTACCATGGCTTGATGCGTGTGTCGACACCAACACTAACAGCTCGATCTTCGAAATGGACTGGCTGAGTTTACTAGTACACATGTATGGCTTTACTAGCTGCTTGACATAGTCCATCCACTACAAAGCGGAATTAGACACTTTCTAGAAAGTTCTTGAAGTAACTGAATTAGAGTGGCACTTGAAATCTCAATGCACCAGAAATTTCTAGACGTTCCACATTTTTATGTCAATAGGAAACACTGGACAGACACAAGATAAGAAGAAAATAAAATGAGTCAAATCAGAAACAGATTAATTTATTCAACATGAAAGTTCTGTTTTTTGTTGTTGTTTTTTGTTATTTGTTTTATTATTATTATTATTATTAATTATTATTATTATTATTATTATTATTATTATTATTATTATTATTATTATTATTATTATTATTATTTTTATCATTATTATCATTATTATTATAAATATTAATTAATTAATCAATTAATTAATTTATTTATTAACTAATTACTAAATTAACTTAGTTTTTTTTTTCCTTTATTTTCTTTTGTTTTGTTTTGTTTGTTTGTTTGTTTGTTGTTGTTGTTGTTGTTGCTGTTTTTTTTTTAAATTAAACTACATAATATAATATGTGACTCTTCTACAAGGCCTTGAAAGGATAACGAAGTGATCTCAGGTTTAAATGTGCCAATACTAAGTTTCTCTAAGTGAATCTATCGATGCTAAGTACATGTCTTGATAGATTTTTTAGAGGACATCAAACTTTGCCATACAGCAAACGAACATTTCGGATCCCCAACCGCAAAAACGAAAATGATTGGAATAAATGTATTAAATCTGTAAAATAGATAATTTGGTTGGTCTCGGCTATAATTAGTTGAAATACCCTCTAAAACTGAGGTCTAGATAATGTACGTTTATTCTAACTTTATAAATGAAATTATTTTAGCTTTGACTTTGTTTTACCTTTAAAAAGAAACAAAAAAAAGTTAACTTTGTGTGCTTTCTAAAAGACTCATGTATCGGTTACTTACTAAAATGTTTTAGTTTTTCGTTTCATTATTTTATTTATATAATCCGTCCACAGAACACAATGATCTTCAGCCTTCCTGCATAAATCAAATTCAAGCCCCCGTCGGGCAGCTGTGGCTCTAAACTCACCTCCAGGAGCTTGAGGGTTAAAGTGGACTGTTCATACCATTAGTGTCTTTCCATATCTCTAGTGCTTTACTTATGAGACCCTTAAGACGCTATTGTTATCCATGCCAGTGGGTCTCTCTTCAATAAACAGCTCCTGAAATATCCGCCTTAAGTATACCAATACCTTTGATGTGAAAACTTTTCTATTTCGGCAAAGGCTGGCTAATGGCTTAGTAATTAAGAATAACCCCTTAACAAAAGACTAGAACAGTGAGTAGTCTTTTGTCTATGGATATTTTTCAAACCAATATATTGATACTTAATACTTTAGTCAAATCTGCCCCGCCCAGGCCTGTAGTGGTAAAAGTTAGGATTTTCCCACGAAAAGCGACGTCCAGGATAAAGTTGGTCACTCGCAGTGAACCGGCAATCAAAAGCTGCGGATGACAGCTGCCGAGGCTTTCTTAGGTACAAGCCAAGTCGCAAAAGTAAACAAAGCTGTGTGTTGAAGGTAACACTGATCTATTTCTTTAAATTTTTTTTACAAAGTTAGGACAGAATAATATTCCGGGAGCGATTTTTAATCAGCCCATCAGCCCACTCAAGAGCGATGTCAAACTGTCTTAACTGGACAAGTGTGTTTAGGCGATACAGCTCACTTTTGGCACTTAATACAAAGGTTTGTTTATTTTAGTGACTGCACCTTTGAAGCTGAGGGAGGGCGTGCATTGCCTATCCTTATGGTGTGAGCCGTTTCGGTGTGAGCGTTACTCATTTCTACAACTGTGGTTTTTTCTTTTTTTTTTTTTTTTTTCTCTCTCTGCAGCTCTGTCTCTCTGTCTCTCTGTCTCTCTGTCTCTGTCTCTCTCTCTCTCTCTCTGTCTGTCTGTCTCTCTCTCTCTCTGTCTCTCTCTCTCTCTCTCTCTCTCTCTCTCTCTCTCTCTCTCTCTCTCTCTCTCTCTCTCTCTCTCTCTCTCTCTCTCTCTCTCTCTCTCTCTCCCCCTCTTTCTCTCTTTCTCTCTCTCTCTTTCTATCTCTCTGTATATCTATCTATCTATCTATCTATCTATCTTATTTATCTCAGCATCTATCTTTTTCTCCCCTTGTCTTTCTATCTCTCTCAGCGATTCCTTCCCCTTTTTTTTCAATTCTCTCATCATCTCCTTCGTTTTCTTTCTTTTTTTTTATTTATCTTGTATTGGTGCGATTTTCTCTCTCTCTCTCTCTCTCTCTCTCTCTCTCTCTCTCTCTCTCTCTCTCTCTCTCTCTCTCTCTCTCTCTCTCTCTCTCTTTCTTTTCCACCTTGTGTGTCTGTCTGTCTGTCTCTGTCTCTGTCTCTCTCTCTCTCTCTCTCTCTCTCTCTCTCTCTCTCTCTCTCTCTCTCTCTCTCTCTCTCTCTCTCTCTCTCTCTCTCTCTCTCTCTCTCTCGCTCTCTAAGTCTAAAAGGAAATAGACACACAACTTTATAACTACGGGACAAAAAAAGAAAAACTGACAACAGTAAACGTAATTTATTAACGTTTTGCCTTAATTTAGCTTCATCAGAATGTGTGTAGAAGAAAATGACTTTGACAAGTTATAAAGAACTCTTTCTATCAATCCATCTATCCATCTCTTTGCCTCTGTTTTACCTTGGTTTTTTTTTTTTTTTTGTTTGGTTTTTTTTTTTCGCCTTTAGATCTCCTGTGTACCACGTGTCTGTGCATCATTTATTTATCCATTCAATACATCTATCTATCACTTTGTTCTCTATTTACTTATTTATTTAGAAATTTGACTTATTATAATTGTTACCTTTGATTCTTTATCGTAATGAATATAGCGTACATTTTTTAACCTTTCTTTGACCATAACTAATTCGATAATTATTTCAACGATTTCCAATTTCCTGTTGTTTGTCTTTGTTGTTGGTTGCTTTTTTATTTTTTTTTTATTTTGCTTTTTGTTTTTGTAGGTTCCTTTCTTGTTGTTATTGTTGTTGTTGTTTCTGCTGCTGCTGCTGTTGGTGGTGGTAGTGATGTTGTTATTGTTTTTGTTTTGCTTTGTTTTTTTTCTTTTTAAGTCGAATTCATGTAAGAATTTTTTAAATTTTGCAGTTTTTTAACAATTTATAATTGTTATTTCATAATCAATTTTTTCCAAAAGTATCCATATATCCATTTAAAAAGTTTTTTGAAACTATATATGGTTTGAATATAAAATGTAGTGAAATGAGCACTTATGTGTTACACCTTACATTTCTATTCAGTAAGTTTTTAAAGTAAGTTTAATTTCGTTTATATTTCAATTATCTCTACAGTATAGAATTTTCTTGATTACTGTGTAAAGTAAATACTTGAGGTGTATGTAAATACGTAAATCTGAGCCACTTGAATTAAGATTTATGTTTGAATTTTAGATTAGATAATCGCTTGGGTAATTACAACAGCCTTTAGCTCGATCCAATTTCTGGGATTTAGGAACGTGAGTCATAGTCACCACTTCATTGTCTTTTCTGTTTATCAACATGTTAAGTTAGAAGACTGGAGGCACTTTTCTAGTCTTAAGACTGGACTTGTAACTGATTATCACAAACTGGCCATTCCTGTATATATACATTTGCTACACAACAGCGTTAACTGTCACACTGAATGATATTGAAACTTTCTTGTTGTCCTTCTAAGGGAGATGATCTGCTGCTACAACTCCCTAGCGATTACATATTTTTTCAGTTGTTTCCCTTGTTTTCGTACATTCAGAGAGAAAGTTTCCTACGAGGAATTATTTTTCTAGATTACTTCATTATACATGCGTTGCTAATAGCTAACTCGGCAGGCAGGAAATGTCGTGCATTCTTCACTCCTCCATCGGTGTTTACG
Source organism: Elysia crispata (assembly GCA_033675545.1). Lineage (NCBI taxonomy): Eukaryota > Metazoa > Mollusca > Gastropoda > Plakobranchidae > Elysia > Elysia crispata. The sequence goes on from JAWDGP010000241.1 coordinate 682,934, forward strand.
TGAAAGCACCTTTTGTCACAGTTAGAATCAGACGTTTGATTGTATGATGGCATAGTCGTACATCCATTATGAGGGAGTACATCGAAAAAAAAATGAGAATTGTTGTTTTATGGGATCAGAAATATGCTAGAACTTTTCTCCGCGTGTTCTAACAAAGTCTTTTTGACGTTTGCGTTTGTGTTTTTATCTTGAAAGGTGAGGGTTGGTATCAGCGTATTTGAGATTCTCCTGTGGTAGACACGTTTAATCAAATATAATAAATCTCTGCTATAGAGTTCAAAATTTAGATTTTCAGTTGGGATTTATTACTCTGCATAATATTAATATTTATCATATGGGATGTGTAGGGTTTATATTTGAGTTACACAAATTTGTCTTTACACGACGAAATATGCTAACCTGTAAAGCGAACATGTATAGGCCCAGATTTGGGAATCGAAAATTTTACAACAAAAAAAACCGCTATGTTTGGAAACGAGGGCTTCTAGTTTTTATTTTTGGATGTGGAATAATTAAGAATTGAATGAAAAAGACCTCTGTGAAGGTTTTGGGGTTTTTTAAATTTTTTTTCAACTTAATTTTTTGCCAATCTTTATGTTTACGATACTTTAGTTTTACATTGCCTTCTGTGTTCTCCACAATGATTTCTTATTTTCTATACGGTCTTCCATACTTGTATCCAACTCTACTCGAACTGTGCGTGTTCGAACTTGACATCATTACTCCTTCTCATGTGGACTCAAAGATCTCACCATCTCCATCACCACCATCAACTGCTTTAGCAACCACGACAGTGGTTTTAAGACGCGGCAACAACAATGACAGTGGTTTTAAGACGCGGCAACAACAACGGCAGTGGTTTTAAGACGCGGCAACAACCACGACAGTGGTTTTAAGACGCGGCAACAACCACGACAGTGGTTTTAAGACGCGGCAACAACCACGACAGTGGTTTTAAGACGCGGCAACAACCACGACAGTGGTTTTAAGACGCGGCAACAACAACGACAGTGGTTTTAAGACGCGGCAACAACAACGACAGTGGTTTTAAGACGCGGCAACAACCACGACAGTGGTTTTAAGACGCGGCAACAACCACGACAGTGGTTTTAAGACGCGGCAACAACCACGACAGTGGTTTTAAGACGCGGCAACATCAACGACAGTGGTTTTAAGACGCGGCAACAACCACGACAGTGGTTTTAAGACGCGGCAACAACCACGACAGTGGTTTTAAGACGCGGCAACAACCACGACAGTGGTTTTAAGACGCGGCAACAACCACGACAGTTAGCACCGAACTAAAGACATCTGAAACATCAAACGGCAACCTCGTCAATGGCGGCAATACCACAAGATACCTCATCCTGATCTACACCACAAATCCCATCCTGAAGAGCATCATTATTATCATTATCACCATCATCATCAGACCTTACCATCTTCCTATTCTCACATACCCTCGACGTCCAGCTTAAAGCTTCGTCTGCTTCCGAGTGTCACATCTGCTGCACAACTATCAACTGGCATGGCGAGCCGTCATTGGTTCCCGAGTCTGTCACGTGATATCAAACAGGAACCAATCATGTTATAGATATATAGGACTTTGTTTGTGTCTGATTTGTTTTAATAGTCATCCACATAATTCTTGGCAGGAGTTGTTTTATGAATATCAGTAATTATAAAAATTAAAGTTTCAGTTGTAGAATTCTCATTGTCGTTTTTATTTTTAAGATCAATCCAAAAACTTTAAATATTTACACACTGTCATTCATTCCATCTTCATAACACCTTAGCTTTGTTGCCTTTTGTTACTACTTTTGATTTCTTTTCCACATTATTATAAATCTGTGATCAGGAATGTTTCAGGAATCTTCTTTTCAATTTACCAAAGCCATAGCCACGAAATAAACGCGTTAAAATTTGGTAAAGGCGACATTTCTCTAAAGTTCTGTGGTGTGCTAGATAGTTCAGTCGATAGAGTATTGAATGGACAACATCGACGGTCCAGCTTCGAACCCTACACTGAGTCATCTAATGGCGGAATCGGATTTCACCTATCAAGCCCTATCCCAGGGCCTGACGGGGGCCCAATAGTCTCTGCGACTGTAGAAATTAGTGAATGCCACTGGTTTTTTTTTTCATCTTTTACTACACAGCTCAGTTGCAGCCCTATAAAAGGCTAGTCTGGAAGACGAGGAGCAGAGGTTCAGAAACAAACAAATCGTTATAATAGTTCTAAACTAACTGAATGAGATGAGTAACATTTTTTAAAAAAAAAAAGCGAAAGGACAAAAGAATTGCAGTTCTTTGTCGCTTTCAGTTTGGCTATAATGATGAGGCTGTAGGCATCAATGAAGAAAACAGGGCAGTTCAGAGCGGTTCTGCGAAACTTTCCAAGTCTCTGTTCAACTTTCTCAGAAATGAAAGGAAATGTTTCTTTTTGTTGTTGTTGGGTTTTTTGTTTTTTTTTTTTTCCACAAGATTGTTATTGCTAGATATAATTCTCACGTGTTTTTTTTTTTTTTTAATTATTTTTTATTAAATTGATTCACTGATTTAAATTTTCTTTTGTTTCCCTTACTATGCTGAAGAAAATACCGTCAGATGTTTAATTTTAGTTTGGGAATAAATTGCTATCTAATGATATTGATTAACTTTTTCATGGTACAAATAGCATAACTTTCTTAAGTCAAGACACATTAAAATGGGAAATCAGCTTATAAAAGAAATCGACTAATTGAGCAATTCTGCACTTTCCGAATCAGTTTTTAGATTTTTTTTAAACGTTTATTAGAAGGCTGTGAATTTTCGCATTAAGTGCACTGCCTTGCGGGAATTCTTAGCTGCGCAGTTATTGAAACCTACATGATAATGTATGTTTAAGAAAAAAATAACTTCATGCATTTGAGTTTTACAAAAATTAGTTAGCTCTTCTTATTCTACTTTTCAAATAAACAAGCTGAAAACCCCGTTCTACAAACGGGAACCTGGTGTCAATTTGCCGAGCCTGGGATGCGTGTGTGTATTTAAAGAGGCTTATAAATTGTCTTGATATCTCTCCTTTTATTTAGATGATTCAGATAAAATTAATTTCCTCTACCTATTCATCTTTACCTGGAATCTAGATATCTCGATAATTCTAATTCTAAACACAAAATTTAGAGAACTTCAATTTCTTTTGGAATGAAGGAATTCGACTGAATATTCTATTCTTCCCCAAATCTATTTTTTTTTTAATCCTTTTAAGGCTTAATTAGAAAGTTTGGAATTTCCGCGTTAAGTGCATAAAAGTGCACTGCCTTGCGGGAATTCTTAACCCCGAAGTTATTTAAACCTTGATCTACGCCTCAAGTCGAATGATAAAGACTTCCGTTGTTAAAGAATGACAAAATGGCGCGCGAAATTAGTGATTGTAAGATAACCTAATAAAGCATTTTGGGGAATCGAGGAAAGCAGTTTGCGTTGATTTTTATGATTTAGAACTTAGAACACAAGAATGCTGTAGACGCCTGTAAAGTTTCAAAGGTGTGGGTTGGGTTATAACGGAGGAGTTCGCGCACGAAGCCTCACAAGTCCGTTTTCAATATGTTTACATGTAAAATTCACTTAAATGCTTACTAGAAATCCATGAGTTTCTGCAAAAAAGTGCCAAAATTTAAACAGCCTTGCGGGAGTTCATAACCAGCGATCTTATTTTCATATCTACATGATAATTGAGGGGAGAGAGTTAAAACGATCTATAAATAGATGTGGATTTTACAGTATTAGCAAACTGTTTTTATTGCCTCCTTTTTTATTCTTATTATTAGTCTACGTGGACGTTCCAGCGTGTTTGTTTGCGTCATTTCCTGGCTTCTTTAGCACGAGTCGATATGAGTACTGTCGGAGGGGAATTGGAGTGAGGCAAGTTCTTTAGCTTACAGTAAACATACAAAAATACATATTCGCTCTCTCTCTCTCTCTCTCTCTCTCTCTCTCTCTCTCTCTCTCTCTCTCTCTCTCTCTCTCTCTCTCTCTCTCTCTCTCTCTCTCTCTCTCTCTCTCTCTCTCTCTCTCTCTCTCTCTCTTTCTCTCTCTCTCGCTCTCTCTCTCTCTCTCTCTCTCTCTCTCTCTCTCTCTCTCTCTCTCTCTCTCTCTCTCTCTTTCTCTCTCTTTCTCCCTCTCTTTGGGCCTCTCTTTATCTCTCTATTTCTTTATCTTTCTTCTTTCTCAACACATTTATCTGAGTTTTTTGTCTCTCCCTCTCTCTTTCTTGTATTATATGAGACTATTTCTTTCTGTTTTCACTCTCCCATTTCCCTATATTATGTTTAACATACATAAATATCGATCTTGAACAGATGCATACCGACATTTCAGTCTTGTGTGTATTTAATCTCTAGGTTATTGGGGGGTTTTTTTTTGTTTTTTTTTTAAACCGTGCAATACCGTAGTTTGCAACAAAGCTAAACTGGATGGATATAGAAAGTTATCTAATTATTGTGCCTTTCTCCCCTCTTTTCATTGCTACATCATACACTTTTAAAATTTTTTTATGGCTATGGAAGTCATCTTGAAAGCAGCAGAAGATAGCGCAGGCCCGGCTAATCTACATGGTGGTTGCTACATGCCTCCTTTGAAAGCATTCATGGATGATACCACCATAATCTGCTCAAAGGAAGACGAAACATGCCGAATGCTAGAGCGCCTCGACGTCTTAATGGCATGATGCAGGATGAAATTCAAACCAAAGAAGTCTCACAATCTCTCAGTAAGGAAAGGTAAGATAGATGCAACGACGATATTCACAGTGGCCAGTCAGCAGATACCAACGGTCAGTCAAGAACCAGTTAAGAGCCTTGGGAGATGGTACGATTCATCCATGAAAGATACCAAAAGAGGACTAGAAACGGTAGAACTTGCTACCGAAGGCCTGCTAGCCATCAACAGATGTGGCCTTCAGGGTAAGCTGAAAGTGTGGTGCCTACAGATCATGCTAATTCCGAAGCTCCTCTGGCCACTCCTGGTCTATGAAATCTGCTCAACTACAGTTGAGGCAATAGAAGCTAAGATCAATAAGTTCACAAGGAGGTGGTTAGGGGTACCTCCGGGAATCACAGATGTGGCAATGTACTGTCGTAAAGCAAAGCTGAGACTCCCTCTAAAATCCATCTTGGAAGAGTAAAGATGTGGAAAAGCCATGCTACTCTCTATGTTAGAGGATTCCGAGGACCCGGTTGTAAAGACAGTACAACCGGCTATAAAGACGGGTAGGAAATGAAAAGTTGTCTAAGCCGTAGACGAAGCTAAAGAGTGCCTTAAGATTAAAGAAGTGATTGGGCAAACTCAAACTGACCGCAAAGGGCTAGGATCATCTACAGCAAAGTGGTGGTCAAAAGCAGAAGGGAAAGAGCAAAGAGACATGGTCACCAATGAGATACGGCTCAATGAAGATTCCAGAAGGGTTCAGAAAGCAGTCCAGCAACCTCAACAGGGACAATGGACTAATTGGGATAATGCCCTGCAGAAATCCCTCATATGGAATGAGATCTGGCACATGGCGCCACTTCGGATCAACTTTCTCAACAGATCAGTGTACGATCTCCTGCCCTCAAAGGCAAATCTTGTACGGTGGGGAAAGAAAGAGGACCCCACTTGTCCGCTATGCCAAGGCAGGCAGACCACAGAACATGTCTTGAGCTCTTGCAAAATCGCCCTCTCACAGGGGCGATACACATGGAGGCATAACAGAGTCCTTCAGGAACTTGCCGCAATCATAAGCACGGCTAAAGGAGAGACTACCCTCCCTAATACCAACGTGTTGATATTCACAACAGAGGGAGGCGCAAAGTCATGGCACGGAAGGCCGGTGAGGACAACAAACCAGACAAAATGCCTTCTAGACGGTTGTGATGACTGGGATGTTTCAGCAGACCTTCCAGAATGGGACAGTCAACCCAGTATAATCAAAGAAACGAGATTAAGGCCTGATATCGTGATCCATTCAGCTTTCACACAACAATTGATCATGGTGGAGCTAACAGTACCATACGAAAACAGAATGGAAGAGGCCCACATCTGCAAAAGAGAGAAATACTTGACCAAATAGCTAGAAAATGCCGGCAACAAAGCTGTGGTGATGCCCGTTGAGGCTGGTGCCAGAGGATTCGTAGGGGCATCAGTCTACGACCTTCTGACTAAACTTTCAATATGTGGCAACAAAAGAACAAAAGCTCTAATGTTACTAGCGGAAATAGCCGAAAACAGTTCGCGGTGGATCTGGAGCAGGAGAAATGAGAGGTTCTTTCATAAGGATTAAAAATGCTCTAACCATCGCAGAACCAGTTGGCGAAGTGGTATAGCGCCGGGACCAGCAATCCATCAAGAAGAGATGAGGGTGTGGATTCGAATTCTGGCGCTGTGCAAAAAAAAAAAAAAAAAAAAAAAAGGAAAGACACCTGGGAGTCATGACCTGGGTGTGGCCCGGCCCTCTTAGAGTGTCAGAAGTTCAGGGCCTAAACACTTGCTACGAGGGGGGTTTCTTCTCTGAAGACTCCCTGTTATCTGGCTCCCCAATGAGTTTCTACCTACTATGACCCGTTTTTTTTTTCTAAAATGACATAATAAGATTAGCCCTGAATTTCAAGACCTTATCAGGCTCTCTCATTCTTAAATTGCTTGAGTTTCTCTTTCTCTATGATCACGAGAGAAAAACTTGTAGATTTCTTATTGGAAGACCATGTATTCTGACTATGATTAGAATTTTAAAGATTTTTATGAGTCTCTTGAAGACATTTTTTGTCTGATCACAACCGCTCAAGGAGAGTTGATGCTTTTTTATAGTGATCACTTTTTTTTTTAATTAAATGGGAATACAATCATTAACATGGAATTACTTTTTTTTCTATATTAAAATTCAAGCTAATTAGGCATATTATTTCATGTGTTGCTCCAATATATTATGACCTCGTTTCGATCTAAAAATCCGACAGAGAAACTCAAAGCAGAAAACGAAAGTGTGCTGGGATACTAAAGCACTGTGACCTCTATATTATTTTGTGTATCTTGGATTAAAGCGGGAAATCTGGTCCTGGTTCATAGTCAACGTGGGAATATTTACTTTTAGCAAGTTGTTACCAAGCTGTAAATGTAAACATGGAAGAAAATAGTGATTAAAAATTTCAAGATCAAAAACTCATCCTTCGTAACTATTTGAGAATCTCTCATGAAAGGAACTTGAGAGAAACTTAGGCGACTTAGAATAGTGTACAACTGGGAATCCGACTAAGTACTAAAAAGTAGATAACTGAGAGGCTTGGCATAAACCTGGTTTTGGCATAAAATGTCTGTGACTCTGGCTCAGGGGCGGAAACTCTTGAGGAATATGTTTATTGCGTTTTTAGGGGGGGGGGGGGGTGAGTAGGAACAAAATTGACACATCTCTTTGTAACATTAAAAGTGTTGTTATTTTTACCGAGAGATAGAGATAGAGAGAGAGACAAAGAGAGAGAGAGAGAGAGAGAGAGAGAGAGAGAGAGAGAGAGAGAGAGAGAGAGAGAGACAGAGAGAGACAGACAGACAGACAGACAGACAGACAGACAAACAGACAGACAGACAGACAGACAGACACACAGTCAGAGACAGAGAGACAGAGACAGACTGACAGACAGGCAGGCGAGAGAAAGAGATACAGATAAAGAGACAAAGAGACAGAGAGAGACAGACAAGCGAGAGAGAGAGAGAGAGAGAGAGAGAGAGAGAGAGAGAGAGAGAGACAGAGAGAGAGAGACAGAGACAGAGAGAGACAGAGAGAGACAGACAGACAGACAGACAGACACACAGTCAGAGACAGAGAGACAGAGACAGACTGACAGACAGGCAGGCGAGAGAAAGAGATACAGATAAAGAGACAAAGAGACAGAGAGAGACAGACAAGCGAGAGAGAGAGAGAGAGAGAGAGAGAGAGAGAGAGAGAGAGAGAGATAGAGAGACAGAGACAGACAGACAGACAGACAGAAACTTTTGAAAAGTTAAAACAAGTATGAGCAATCTAGTTCGACTTGGTTTTCTTCTTGGTTTTGCTTCTTTTTTGTTGTTCTTTTTTTTTAATTAGTTAATGGCGTTCCGAACGTTTACTTAACTATTTCCGTAGGCATCTGCATTTGCAATAAAAAAAAGTTTTCAATACTTTTGGGATGATTTCGTTTCCTTTTTTAATGGCATGCAAACCAATAAACCTCTCTGTGACCCTTGTTTCCAGACGTACTAATCGTCTGCTATGAATGCTTATATTTGCTTTTCTGGGTGGGTAGGTGTCAGAAATCCATATCAAACTTTAAACTCTGCACAGAAGAGATTGGGGTCAAAATAAATAGCTGTGTCCTTCTGTTTTCTGACCTTCAGCTAGTTCTGTCATTTCGAGAACTTTTTTTTTTCTTCTTTCAATCATTTGTCACTTAACTTCTCATTCAACAACCTGACCAAGTTCTGAGATAACCGTGAATTGTAGACTGGGTTTTTAAAAAACCAATAAATCGATACGAATCCAAGCCCCAAAAGTTTCTGTTTGTCACCTAATTCAATGCCTGCTGGAGACAGGTCCTGGTGAGGGTACTTTAAATCCGATCAGAGAGCCTTTCCCCCACTTAGCAGCTAATAAATTAAATACATTTGGCTCCGCCACGCCTGATTGGCTCCATTTCACGGCAGAACTGCTGTCGGGTATTGTCAAAATTTACAAGAGCTTTACGCTGGGAATGGCGCCAGTGCGCATGCGTGCTCTTATTGAAACTTCTGCTGCCTTCAGGCGATCGCCTGCGGACCCAGCTGGTCTACCGCCTTGTTTACGGGGCGGAATCTAACAGCCGATAGGGAGAAAAAGTTATGATGTCACAAACTTTGCATGATCCTTAGATGCTGGTTCTAAATAAATGGTTGTTAATTGTGAAGCAATAGGAAGATTTTTCAGAGAGTGATCTGACGTGATGAGAGACAGACAGACAGACAGACAGACAGAGGGACAGAGAGAGAGAGGTAGAGGCAGAGACAGAGACAGAGACAAAGACAGACAGACAGACAGACAGACAGACAGGCAGAGGGACAGAGGGACAGACAGACAGAGGGACAGAGGGACAGAGAGAGAGAGAAAGAGAGAGAGAGAGAGAGAGAGAGAGAGAGAGAGAGAGAGAGAGAGAGAGAGAGAGAGAGAGAGAGAGAGAGAGAGAGAGAGAGAGAGAGAGAGAGAGAGAGAGAGAGAGAAATTAAGGGAGAGGGCGGGAGAGATTGAGAATCGAGGCAGCGATTACTGTAGGTATAGTCAATAGATTATCAATAGATGAAGAATAAAAATTCGGCCTATTGAAAGGCAGAATTACAAAGACGGCATGTTCAAAATTTGTTTTTATTTTTATTTTCTTGCACCAATACTTGCCAATGGACACACAAACACCCAGAACGAACGATGACAATAATTATGTATGCCTCAAATATATCGTAATTTCAAATTTAGGTCTAGACGAGGCAGACCACTGGGTTAATTACGAGTAAGAATGTTTTTGCTACTGCTTCTTTTACTCTATCAGCTTTGGGTATAATAACATAGGCTCAAGCGTAGCTGTTACAATATATTATTGTATATTGTATATTCTTGTATATTGGCGTGATCTCTTTTTATTCTATTATTTTATTTGTTAAAGAAGAAGTGTATGGAAGAGCTTCGAAACAGCAGTATCTTTTAATAAATTGTATTCATTCTATACTTCGCCTTTTAAAGCCTAAGCTGTCTTTCATTCACTTAAAAATTAGCGCTCAAATTTTATTATTTGGACACTTTAAGTATGTTTTGTCATCCATATCAACTGAAGTAAGTGCACTGAAGACCTATATTGTTTTGTTGGTTTTTTTGTTTTTATTTTTTTTTTTTAATTGTCATCTTTTGGACAAAAAATCTTATTAAATATTCTTGAACAAGACCCCAATCTAGTAACTGATCGCCCCCCTAATAGGTCGTTACGCGCTGCTTCTATAATTAGTTTTACCAGTACTCACAACACACCAAGAGCTACCAACGGCGCATTACTTGACAAAAGTTCCGCACATTTTAGTCATGAGGGGGAGGAAAAGGTTGAGGGTTCAGGGGTAGTGGGGGGAGAGGAAAAGTTTGAGGGTGGGGTGATGAAATTCATTCACGCGAGCTCTGGCTTAATTTTATTTTCTCTCATCGCTTGTAACTTTATAAGAAATTAACACACGGGACAACACGTTTTAATCCAAAGGCAAAAAAACACTTGACCCATTTTTTCTTTTCTTTTTTTTTTCTTTATAGTTTTCATTCTTTCTTTTTTTTAAGTCATGATCTGCCGTTACTAGGTTTGTGTTTACGCCAATCTCCAGTTATGAACTGGTTAATAATGGAGATGATTGTTCGGTTGTGCAACCCCTGTAATACTACCCGCTGGTCTGAAGATTAGGGGAGGGGCTGGGCGAATGTTCTCAATTAAGGGGGGACGTTTAATTCAGTTGTTGTGTGGGCCTTGTTGAGAAAGGAGCCAAGAAATAATAATAATAATAATAATAATAATAATAATAATAATAATAATAATAATAATAATAATAATAATAATAATAATAATAATAATTTAAAAAAATGCTTTTTTGTTGGCACCTGGTATGATTGAAAAATTAATCAACGCAACATTAATTGTAACTAATTGTAATGATAAATCTGATTGAGAAGTAACCGTGAAATAGAGTCACGGCTTCAGATTTAGATTGATTCTGAGCCCACAAACACACGTGCGTGATGCGCTTAGCGTTCGATACAAATAAAGACGGGACGGTGCGGGGGGGGGGGGGGGAATCATGATGTCATTCTCCTGAACAAAGCTTATTATACTGGTTCTTATCAAAATGTGGTTGTCGGGATAGAGCTTCCGCCGTGATATCCTCAAGAACTTTTTTTCGAGGGTTCGAGCCCCACACAGTCGGCAGGGCTTCATCGGTTCAGTACCGCCCTGCCTGACATGGACTTGGATTTGAAATGCAAAAAGTTCTGAGATCACCGCGTTGTGGCCCGGCTTTCTCAAACAACAAACAAGCAAACAAAATGATCTTAACTATTTATAGCTCGAAGTCGCTCAGCAGCGAAATTGTTAAGCGTGTTGTCAAAATCGGGTAAAAATCTCGGACTTATTGGACGATAGGTACGTTGAACAAAACTCACTTTCACCATATTTTTTAACAAAGGATGTGGGTCAGAGGCGGGGGCCTTTCGAAGGGCAGGCCGAGCAGCCGAAATAATAAACAAACGTTTCAATTAAGTGAACTACATTGTTAAATCATTTTGATACAGTTAGGGCAGCTTAGCATTAACAGTGTTGTCGAAAAGGCTAGTGGGTTGAACAAAGAGTGCTTTCTGAGAATTTTTCTGCGCAAACTATGCTAATAAGTTGAATAAAATAGATCACTATAGCAATTAACATCCGTAGGTTTGTTTACTTCGGTGATTTGGCCTGTAGATATGGAGACTTCAGTCAGGGGCGACAAGGTTCCGTCTCTATTTTTAGACTGCTTAGACCCAGCAAAGTCGTCACGCTTTCTCTCCCGATTAATCACCACCACCATGGCGGCAGTCTAGTGGTATTTATTGAGAGAGAGAGAGAGAGAGAGAGAGAGAGAGAGAGAGAGAGAGAGAGAGAGAGAGAGAGAGAGAGCTTTTAATGTTTATCAACTATAAGTATAATCTTGCAGGCCACGCCAATGGTCGCAATAATAGATTAGATCAATCCAAGAGACTAGAACGGTTTTGTGATGTCCGGGTTTGTTTTCACAAAGAGTTATGCCCCTTAAATTAGAATTAGAAGACTGGCAATCAATAGCAATTCGGAATATCTTGTTCTTATAATTGTTATTATTGCTATAAAGAGGAATAAAATAATTAAACGATGGTCCAGAGGAACCCACGTAGCTTGACTCTTTGATGATAAAACTAAAATAAAAATTGTTGCAATGGAAAAGAGCTAGTGTGTTTTATTTATTATTATTTTGTTGTTGTTGTTGTTTATAATTAATTTAAAGATTAGAGCCGAATGGAAATTGATAATGTCCCAAAAAATTACCGAATAAACTCATTTTGATCGTTTTTGTTATGTTTTTTTTCCATGAGTGTGAGAGAGGGGAGAGGGAGATAAAGAAGGCAATAAGAGGAAGAGAGAGAGGGGACAGAGAGACTCATGAGAAGAGAGAAATAAAGAGTTGCGCTATGTTTTTACTTTGTTACCGTAATAACATGATTAACCAAGGCAAAGTGACGAGGTAATTCATTAAAGATAGCGGTGGCTCAGGGTTTGGGAATTTGTAAAAAATCCAAATAGAAGGGTAAAAATATCCACATTTGTCCCGGCTGAGCTCAGCCCTCTCAGTCTTATGGAAAACAAGTGAACCTCATTTTTTTCTTGTCATTTCTGACGAAGCCGCATTAAAGGCGAAACGTTTATACGTTAAATTTACAGTTGTATTGTTCTTTTTTTTTGTCTTGTAAGTATAGGTTTCTTTATAGCCCTTGGAATTTGTGGAAGGTTAACAATAAAAACCTTGAAGAATAAAGTTAAATAAAAGAAAAGACTATAATTATGATGAAGGAAGGAGAAATGAGAATTGATGGAGATAGGGAGAGGGCGGGGCACATACACACACACACACACATATATATATATATATATATATATATATACCAGTAGGCAATCGGAGAGGGATAAAGAGAGAGGGGGGGAGAGAGAAAAGGAGAGAGAGAGGGGAGGGGAGAGAGAAAAGGAGATAGAGAGAAAGAGACGGAGAGAGAGAGAAAGAGAGAGAGGGGGAGAGAGAGAGAAAGAAAAGAGAGAGAAAGAGAGAGAGGGGGAGAGAGAGAGAGGGGGGGGGAGAGAAAAGGAGAGAGAGAGGAGATAGATAGAAAGAGACGGTGAGAGAGAAAGAGAGAGAGGGGGAGAGAGAGACAGTGGGGGAGAGAGAGAGAGAGGGAGAGAGAGACAGTGGGGGGAGAGAGGAGGGGAGAGAGAAAAGGAGAGAGAGAGAGAGAGAGAGGGAGATAGAGAGAATGAGACGGAGAGAAAGAGAAAGAGAGAGAGAGAGAGAGAGAGAGAGAGAGGAGAAGAGAGAGAGAGAGAGAGAGAGAGAGAGAGAGAGAGACAAATAAATTGATATATCTGAGAGATGCAGAGGTGAGAGAGATATTTACTTCCACAAAAAGAGAGAGACGGAAAGGGACAGAAACACAGAGACAAACAGATAGACAAGCACGACACGACACAGAAAGAGCTGGGAGGGGGGGGGGGGTGGAGAGGAGGGAAAGATTTATTCCGTAATTTAGATTATTTTTTTTAATACAGGAACAATCCATAAACATCAGGTGAGTAACCCGCCTGCTTGTTTAGTTCGTGTGCAGTGGTTCTAACGGAGACCTCACTATAGAGAGCAGTACCATCTGTCTAGCATAGATAGATGGTACCAGTGTATATAGTTACACTGGTGTAGATAACAACCTTCTCTGATCTACACTCTGTGATGGTACCAGACAGTGTAGACAGTGTATAGAGTTACACTGGTGTAGATAACAACCTTCTCTGATCTACACTCTGTGATGGTACCAGACAGTGTAGACAGTGTATATAGTTACACTGGTGTAGATAACAACCTTCTCTGATCTACACTCTGTGATGATACCAGACAGTGTAGATACAGTGTATATAGTTACACTGGTGTAGATAACCCAACCTTCTCTGATCTACACTCTGTGCAGTGGTACCAGAGAGCGTAGACAGTGTATAGAGTTACACTGGTGAAGATAACAACCTTCTCTGATCTACACTCTGTGATGGTACCAGACAGTGTAGACAGTGTATATAGTTACACTGGTGTAGATAACAACCTTCTCTGATCTACACTCTGTGATGGTACTAGACAGTGTAGAGAGAGCAGTACCAGACAGTGTAGACAGTGTATATAGTTACACTGGTGAAGATAACAACCTTCTGATCTACACTCTGTGATGATACCAGACAGTGTAGACAGTGTATATAGTTACACTGGTGAAGATAACAACCTTCTCTGATCTACACTCTGTGATGGTACCAGAGAGCGTAGACAGTGTATATAGTTACACTGGTGAAGATAACAACCTTCTCTGATCCACACTCTGTGATGGTACCCACAGTGTAGACAGTGTATGAGAAGTTACACTGGTGAAGATAACAACCTCTCTGACTTACACTCTGTGATGGTACCAGACAGTGTAGACAGTGTATATAGTTACACTGGTGAAGATAACAACCTTCTGATCTACACTCTGTGATGGTACCAGACAGTGACAGTGTATATAGTTACACTGGTGAAGATAACAACCTTCTCTGATCTACACTCTGTGATGGTACCAGACAGTGTAGACAGTGTATATAGTTACACTGGTGTAGATAACAACCTTCTCTGATCTACACTCTGTGATGGTACTAGACAGTGTAGACAGTGTATATAGTTACACTGGTGTAGATAACAACCTTCTCTGATCTACACTCTGTGATGGTACTAGACAGTGTAGACAGTGTATAGAGTTACACTGGTGAAGATAACAACCTTCTCTGATCTACACTCTGTGATGGTACCAGACAGTGTAGACAGTGTATAGAGTTACACTGGTGAAGATAACAACCTTCTCTGATCTACACTCTGTGATGGTACCAGAGAGTGTAGACAGTGTATATAGTTACACTGGTGAAGATAACAACCTTCTCTGATCTACACTCTGTGATGGTACCAGACAGTGTAGACAGTGTATATAGTTACACTGGTGAAGATAACAACCTTCTCTGATCTACACTCTGTGATGGTACCAGACAGTGTAGACAGTGTATATAGTTACACTGGTGAAGATAACAACCTTCTCTGATCTACACTCTGTGATGGTACCAGACAGTGTAGACAGTGTATATAGTTACACTGGTGTAGATAACAACCTTCTCTGATCTACACTCTGTGATGGTACCAGACAGTGTAGACAGTGTATATAGTTACACTGGTGTAGATAACAACCTTCTCTGATCTACACTCTGTGATGGTACCAGAGAGCGTAGATAAAAGCAACACTCTCTAATGGGATTGATTCGAGACCCCCACACGCCTGGTGCCATCTGCGCCAGCGGTGACGTAATTGTTCCCAGCATTCCCGGAGGGATAGGCGGAGCGTTGCGCCTTATAAGGAATGTCGGGACGGCTTGTAAACTCAATTGATCTTTGATTGGCTTGGCGAGTCCTGCTGGTGGAGAAATAGATCTAACTTGGGGCAATAAATAGTTCAAATAGATGTTCATGTGCAAGTTGTTTATAGTTTCTTTTTCTTTTTTTCCTTATCTAATCGGTAAGTTTGTTTGTTGTTGTTTCTTTTCTTATTTTCTTTTTTTTTTCCCGCTGGTTTGGTCTTTTATATTTTCTTATATCTTTTCAGGGATCATGTTTTTCTTCCATTTTTTTTAAACTTCGGTTTTGTTTACTTTATTGCTGTTTGTTCCCCCTGCATAATATTAAGATTTCCTCAGAAATTTCTCTTACTGTACAAAAATGTCAATTATTATTTGGCATTTTATTTAATTCTCAAAAGCCATAGATTTCATTTGGAAAGATTTTAACAGGATTCAAAAATTCATTTCAGTTGTTTATAATAATGAAAAACATTTAAAAAATTTTCTTTTAAAAAATTCATCACATGAACATTCTCTCAAGTGTGATAAGTGTATATGTGAAATATATGTCTTCTTATGCCCTTAAGAATATTGCATTATGGCCTTAAGCTACGTTGTGTTAATTTTAAATATTTCCGCAAATCAAATTGTCCCTTTTGATTCGTTTTAGCCTTTTTTTTCTTCACATTCGTCATATAGGAGTTATCATAGAAATGTTTTTTATATAAACTTGACCAGCCTAGAATAGAGGCTAGTAGCATTGCTCATTCAAAATCATAAGGTTTCTGTTTTGTTTTGTTTTTTGTTTTTTTTACAGTGGGTCCAGTTTGTTTGTTTATTATTATTATTATTATTATTATTATTATTATTATTATTATTATTATTATTATTATTATTATTATTATTATTATTATTATTATTATTATTATTATTATTATTATTTTGTTGTTTGTTTCAGATTTCCTATAAGTAAGCATTAATTCAAGTGTGTGTGTGGCACCTTACGGCCATTGACAGTGTCTTGCAGCTTCTGAGATTATTAATATTAATCCGAGCCATCCCATAATTCTGATGGAAGCCCGACCAGGTAGACCAGGTAGACCGCTGTTGCGGCCTCTGATTCTGATCATCTTAGGTGAGTAACTAACTCGCTAGTGTCTACCTGGAAGATTGGGGCCTGCTCAGCTCTTTCCCTTTTTTTTACCTTCTCTCTTTCTTTCCTAACAAATGAAGAGCAGCGATTTTTAATTGCTTCGTCATATTGAATTACAGGATTTTCATGTAACTTAGATAGTGGGAAGAGATTAATAGAGTTGTTTTATCAAATCGAGCAAATACAAGCTTGAGCAAAAATCTAGCTTTATTAGATTTTGTTTTGAAATGAATTTGTTGGCTGTTGTTTTTTTTTGTTTTGTTTTGTTTTGTTTCTTTTTATTATACTTTTGTATAAAATGAAACGATATCTATCTGTTTTTCTTAAATGTTTATCTTGATGGGGGACTAAAAAGTTTTGTTACTTTCAAAAGTGTGTAAAATTGAACTGTGTCGTTGTTGATTCTTGTTTACGTCGTACCCACCCTCGCCTCCCCCCTCTCTCTCTCTCTCTCTCTCTCTCTCTCTCTCTCTCTCTCTCTCTCTCTCTCTCTCTCTCTCTCTCTCTCTCTCTCTCTTCTCCCTCCCCCATCCCCCCCATCCCAAGAGTCTAGAGAATGCTACACATCGTGATTAGTTTGGTGATAAAGTTTACTGATTCTGAAATTGTTAGTGCTGGATTGCTTCATATAATACTGACAGTGTTTGGTTGTTGCTTTTTTTCGTTTTTGTTTTTGTTTTTTTTGTTTTGCTTTGTTTTTTTGAGATATGTGTGTGTGAGGGGGGGGAGATGTTGATCGCAATAATAAAACTATTAGAGATAATGATGATGATGATGATGATGTAACGATGATCATGGTGATTGTAAACTTGAAGGTTCAGTAATGGAATTCTCCTATGGGTTGTTTGATTGATTGGTTGCTTAGCTGAGTGGTTTGTTTATTATTGATTGTTTTCTGATTGATTCACTCTTTGATTGTTTTTAAATGACATTGGAATGCTTGTGCTCCATAAGTGATATCTGATGTTCCTGTCCGAAACTTGCAACATGATAAAAGGAAAAAGAAACAGGTTTGCTAGAGCAGTACCTCATTTTCCCTATCTATGCTGTATCACTCAGACATGGTTTATACTTACATTCTGTGACCGGCCGGTCCAATTCACTTTCCAATAATGATATTCTCCTAAACCGATAAATCATTCATGGTTTCCATGCGTTTACAACTAATGTGTATATATCCATCTTGATATTTTTATTAATGTTTTTGCTGTGTGCTAACAGATGAGTCGCCCGCGATGCATTTAGTTTTATTGCCGTCAAGAGTATTCATTATTCTAACACGTAAATAATATGAAAATTGACGTGTTTTATGCTCCAATGTATCAATAACAATATCGACGACATGATTGTAAAGTGAAATGAATCTGAATAGCGAATGAATAAAGGCAGCCGTCTATTAAAAGCGCATAGCTTGTTGTTATTGCTCTGTAGTTTGAATCTTTTAGGAAATTTTTTGTCGCATAACTTCAATGTCTCGTACTCAACTGTCATATTTATGAACGCTGTTTAGAATGTTGAGTTCGGTCTCTAGGAAGAGTTTATAACGAGGGTCTTTGCCTCCACGCCGCCGCTATATCTTGAGAGTTTTAATCTCTGCAGGGTGTCATAGGGTCTCATACAATGGTTACGTTAGAATTCCTAGATATAAAAACATCCAAACTAGAAATATTTCAGCTTGCTTCAAGGAGAGAAGCCGGTTTTAGCAAATAACAGGCTCTTCTGATTTCCATGAAATCCTCCGATTCTGACACCTTTCTTTCTGTACTGGTCTCCTGTAATTCGAAGTGCTTTTTTTTTTCTTTTCGGTTTAACGTTAAATCTATTTAATATTTCATCTTTCGAGTAAATTGCAATATTTTAGGGTTGAACGCTATAAACTACAATCATATGTTTCAATCTCAATCAACTGTAAAACAAAAATTATTGTAACGAAAGCAAATCTCTCTTAAAACTGCACGCATAGAGCGTTCATTATAGTGTTGTAGAAGTGCGCACAGAAGTGCATTGCCTTAGGGATTTTACGGCTGTCCATCTATCGGTGCCTGTTATGATAGTGAGCGTTCAAAAGTATCTATTAATAGCTTAGGGGTTTACAAAAGTTAATATTATTCTTATTTAGACTTTAAGGCTTGCTTTGCTTGATCGATGATAATTATTGCCTGAGTGCTGTTGTACTTGTCACTGTTACAGCTACGAGTAATCGTATTAGAACTTCCTGAAGCCTTGAGTCACTTCCAGACATAAAAAATAACCAACTCCTATATTTCATAAAAGGGCAAATATAGAACATACACCTCTGACGTACGTATGGCACGGGCAGGAAATTTCCAATCAGAGACCGTGGCGTAATGGTGCGAGGGCGGGCGGGCATTAAAAATAGTTTGCAAAATTAGCTAGTAATGCTGATTTAGGCGTTACGCTTGTTTTGTGGGATGATATTGTCTGAGTGCTGTTGTACTTGTCGCCGTTACTGCTGAGAGTAATCGTATTAGGACTGCTGAGGGCAGAACACCTACTGCTTTGTCTCATCGCAAGACTCGGGGCAGGATTAAAGCGCCGCCTAACGTGACCACCAGACGAGCGCTATCGTATTAGATCTATGGCAAAGCTCTCTTTGCGATCCCTACTCGAGAGAATAGAATAGTCCAGAATCTAGATCGAAACTTCCTCAGTAGCTCTTGTTGTTCTGACTTTGCTGGCGGCCTGTCCCCTGCTCAGCCTGTCTAGCTAGGAAGGGCGGACACGGTAGAGGCCGGAATCTAAAAACAAGTGTTGTCAGGCATTGCTAATTTAGCCGCTTGATTGCGGAGGTCCTGCCTTCTAGCGGAGGTCCTGCCTTCTAGCGGAGGTCCTGCCTTCTAGCGGAGGTCCTGCCTTCTAGCGGAGGTCCTGCCTTCTAGCGGAGGTCCTGCCTTCTAGCGGAGGTCCTGCCTTCTAGCGGAGGTCCTGCCTTCTAGGCTTCGGTCAGCTGGTACGCGATTATAATACATGTAGTTGCTGGGTCAAGTCACCGAGGTATAAAAAAAAAGACTGCATATTAAGTGTACTGGTCATTTACTTCGTTAAACTTTTAAGAATAGTTAGGGCAATATGTTTTATAATGCTCAAAAGATAATTTTTGTTCAACCCATAAGCCCAATCAACAAGAATTTAGACTGTCTTAACTGTGACAAGACGGCAAGCTCCCTCTGGCGTTGATTAAAAATTTATTAAACTACTTCGGTGACTCAGCCTGTACTTAGAATGGTCTTGTTAACTTAAAAACACATTACACACAGACTTGATAACAAAGATAACAAACGTGATGAAACTCATAAATTTCTGTCACGATTTTCGGGACTTTTTTTTGTGGGTGTGATCATGGCCCCACCAAACTGAAGTCCATTGGAGACAAAGTATCAAATAAGAAATCTATAACATAGGAAAATAAAGTTAAGATCTACAGGGAAGTAAAATTAACATATTATGATAGTCTAGCAGATCTAGATCTATGAAAAATAAACAGGCCGGTAGGCCTGAAGTTAAAAAAAAAACAAAAAAAAAACAGGAACCAGACGTGCGCAAACTCATGTCAAAGGAAAAGATTGTAAATAATAAAGTTCGCAAATTGGCAAAAGAATCATTCATATACACGAAGCATAATGACTTATATGCTGTAACTAGGCATCCATGATGAAAGTAATCTAGCAGTAGAGTCTGGCACTTCCGCGTGTGCCTTTCACAAAAAATTTGAACAAAAGACCCAAAAAAATATAATTCTTTTTCAAAAGAAACAAAAAATCATTTTGCACAATTTTCTGGGAAATTCTTGTACTGATTTACATCGATAAGTTCAACATTTTACATTTATTTCTGTTTTGCGAGGAGATCCAGCATCTAGGTCTAGATCTAACTGTGAGTACTAGGTATGGCTCTTCACCGTCATCATGGCGGAGCGTCTAGTTACCGGCAGGTGAGCAGAGAATGAGACGGATAAAAACTATTATGGAATGAAGTTAAGAGGCTGAGCCACTCAATAGAATAACAAAAAAGTGGTAATGCGGGAGTGCGGTGGTTGATAGTACAGCTCATGTTTTTTTTTTTTTACTATTGTTTGTATAAGCTTGTGTAAAAAAAATAAGTTGTTAAAATCTTAGACGGATACTATATTTTCACGAAAAAAAAAATATTCCTGTTTGTACAGGCGTTGTGCGAAAATAAAAGATATCAGGAAGACACTTGGGAGTTATGACCTGGGTGTGGCCCGACCGCCCTATAGTGTCAGAAGTTATAAATATTTACTATTAGGGTTTTTTTTCCCCTGAAGACTCTCTGTTCTATAGCCCCCTGGTGAGTTTCTACCCAGGGCTTCCTAAAACACTTACAGGTCAAGTCACCGAAGTGAACAAACTTTTTTGCTATAAGTGCAAGAGTGAGCTATGTCATTTCACTATTTGGCAGACTTAGGACAATTAGATAATTGTTGTGTAGGCTATTTGGCTGAATTATAAGTGCGTTCTGAGTACAATTCCGTCCTAACTATGCTCAAAAGTTAAAAGATATAGATTACATTAACTTAAACATGCAAAAGTTTGTTCACTTTGGCCTGTACTTTTAGGAAGCCTCGGGTTATACCTTTTACTTTTTGCTATGTAAAATATTTAATGATTTTAAACAATTTTATGTTTTGGCAGGTCTAAGTTAATTAATCTTGGCTTCTAGGGTTCTCAAATAGGCTTAAACCACAAAAAAATATTTCCTCTACAACTCATTATTCACTTCCAACTGCCCTGTGAGATGTCGCGGAGAGAAAAACAAAGAGCGGGGGCAGAGAAAGGGTGAGAGAAAGTAGGATAGAGGGAGACGACATACATGTATACAAACCTGGAGGTAGATACAAACATTTACTGTGTTTCGCAACTATTCATCAATCTCGGCTTGATAATTTTAATTTTTGCTAAACTCCTTCGGTCTCTCTCACAGAGTAGGCTAAGAATTCGCCACCAGTTATGCGTCATAATCAGATCCGCTCAGTTTTGTTAATAATCAGAGAGAGAGAGAGAGAGAGAGAGAGAGAGAGAGAGAGAGAGAGAGAGAGAGAGAGAGAGAGAGACAGACAGACAGACAGACAGACAGACAGACAGACAGACAGACAGACAGACAGACAGACAGACAGACAGAGACAAAGACAGAGACAAAGACAGAGAAAACAATTGCCAGGACTCTTGGTTTGCAGCCTATTTTCATTTTTTTTTTTGCTTGTTTTTGTTTGTTTGTTTGTTTGTTGTTTTGTTTTTGTAGTTTGCTGTTGTTTTTGGTGGTAGTGGTGATAGTAGTGATGAAGTAATTGTCGCTGTTATTCAGTTTATTAGAGATGGTGGAGGTGGCTGTAATTATATAAATATTGCTGTTGTTGCATTAATTTGGTGGTGGTGATGGTTATAGTGTTGTTGTTGTTGTTGTTGTTGTTGTTGTTGTTGTTGTTGTTGTTGTTGTTGTTGTAATTGCTTTTATCGCCTCATTGTGCTAGCGAATAGTTGAAGCTGGTTCATGTCGCACACCATTGTTTTGATAAGATTTTCAACGGGTCTGAAAAGGAGTAAAGTATCCAAATATTTGCTGATCGCATTTTTCATTCTATAAACTACGAACCAAGTGGCGATATGCTAATACTAAATTATTGAAAGATGCGATAGACAACGGATGCTGTTGCGAGCGAATTGTTGAAAGCCAAGGTCCGATATGAGGAAAAATGCATTTCATAATGCAGGTTATAGACGCAATGCATATTTCAAAGAGAGGTAAATTACTCAGTTAATAATTACAAGCCCTGTCGATGTCTTAAATTTTTGCTAATAAATCAAACAGCAGCGCCTGAAGAGAGTAAAGTCCAAGGGTGGAAAGTTCAATTTAAAAATAAACTAAAGATAACACAAAACAAGCAAGGGTTAAAATATTTACAACAAACATGTGTTGTCGAAGTCACCAAAATGCTTGTAGTTATCGAAAAAAAATATGATTTCTAAGTGGCAGCGGTGTTAGCAACTAAAAACGCCATTGAAATTCTGCCTCTTCTTTTTCATGATTTTTCTCTCCCCGCTCTTATTCTCAATATCCCTCCAGTGGACCCCCTTAGAAAGAAGAAAGAAAAGAAAAAGGAATAAAGCAGAAACGTGTATAGCCCTTTGTTTCATTTTTATATTCATTTGGTTAAAATTGATTACTTTTTCTCTATCCCTTTCGAAATTTCTTCATCAAAATATTGAAACACAGAGCTAATGAACTGTGTCAGAAAACACCTTTTCAAATCGAGAACAAATAACACTAAATTGAAAATCAAAGAGCAAAAAAGTAAGGAATATTTCGTAATACTTTTCGTGCTAGTAAAAGATTCGCGTAACAGCCGCCTAAATAGAGTCACGTTTTGAGACACACGAACTGCCCTCACGATATTTTTTTTTTTAATATTATTTATTCGTTCTGCTTCATTTGACATAAGATTTAATTTTCTTTTTTTTTTCTCTCAGAGGCATAAGCACCTCTCTTTATATGTATATATAAATATTTATTCATGTATGGGTGCATTGGTGTATGTATGAATACATCTATCTTTCCATCTAACTCTCTACGTCTTTCTCTTTCTTTCTCAATCTGTCTTTCTGTCTGTCTGTCTGCTTAATGTCTCCTCTCTTTCTTTCTCTTTCTCTCTCCCTTTCTCTCTCTCTCTCTCTCTCTCTCTCTCTCTCTCTCTCTCTCTCTCTCTCTCTCTCTCTCTCTCTCTCCGTTTTGCTTGTTTTCGTTTTGACTGAAAGTTTTGCGAAAGGTATAATAAAACGCGGACAACTCTTACAACTACAATATTATTATAGCGAAAAGGAGAGGTTTTCAGTTAGAGCCTGAACGTCATTTTGTCCTCTTTTTTTCTTTTCATATTTCCTCGTTATTTTGTGTACTCATTTTTTTTTGTCAAGAAAAGACTTGGTGCGCCCTTTAAAAGTTCCCAGTCGACTCCTGTCTGGTAACAACCTTGTGACCATGTTGTGTATGACGTATCGAGCACAGCTCGGGTCAGGCGGGGAGAGAGAGAGAGAGAGAAGTATAGACGATCCAATTGCTAAAGAATCAATTTTTTTTGTGATTTTCTAATATACAACCTCATTCACAGATTGAAAAATATGAACGGTCCATACGCCTGAATTCTTCTCACCAAGATCTATTCACCGCGCTAAAAAGTCAGGTTCTATTGAATCGTTGTGCGACTTATTCGGTTTTATAATTGGGGAAAAAAGTGTGACGTCACTCTCGGTTCGAAACAATCGGAGACCCAAAGGGGCCGAGCCGAGGCTTCTTAAAATACAGACCAAGTCACCGAAGTGAACAAACCTTTGCAGTAAGTGTAAGAGTGAGCTATATCATTTAACTGTTTGGCAGAGTTAGGACAGTTAGATGTTTTTGTTGTGTAGGCCTGTAGGCTGAATGATAAGTGCGTTCTGAGTACAATCCCGTTCTAACTATGCCCATAAGTTAAAAGAAACAGATCACTTTAACTCAAACATGCAAAAGTTTGTTCACTCCGGTGAATTGGTCTGTATCTTGGGAAGCCTTGGGCCGAGCTAAATCTCCTATGATCCGCTAAAAATTAATGTTACGTAAATTAATAACTTCTGTTCGCATCATGCAGCGCCCAGGTGGGGCTAGACTGCCATTAACAGTCTGATTTTTTAACTTAGCAGACTTTTCCACTCATGTTAACCCCTTCGTGACGTAGGTGATATGTGTCTATGCAGTGATGCATGGTTTGAGTTTGAAAATTTGTAAGGAGCAAACGCTATATGTGAGGTGTGGTTAGACTGATTATCATTGCCCTCTCTACAGTTTTTTGTTTTTCCTGATGTTTTCTGTTTCTTAGAGCTAGATCTAGATCTAGATCTAGATTTAGAACTAACTCTATTGGCAGGTATTTGTCGTTTCTTTCCAGCTTTCAAAGTTTCATTGATAGATCTAGATCTAGATCCACCTGTCTCACTTTCTGAACTAGAACTAGATCTTGTTCTAGACTCTTCATAGTCACTGCCTGAATCTTCATATAAAGCCTCATCTTCGCTTGAATCACCAAGTAATAGGTCTAATACCTGTTTCTTATTGTACAAAACTCTTCGAGAGCGCTTACTACCATCGTTAGAGCTTGTTGAAGGTTCCATCATGGCCGAGAGAATGAAAGCAATG